>APFE030649106.1:28782-54371 GCA_000404065.3 Pinus taeda | reverse complement strand
TTTTTTTTCCAATTTTTTTATGGTTTACGAGATAGGTTTTTTTACATTTTTTTATGTTTTTTTTGTCTTTTTTATATGTACTTTTATATTTGCTTTTTTATGTCAAAAAAAAATTGACATAAAAAATTTTAAAGTGTAAAAAATGTAACATTTAAAAAATATCCACACTTAATACATTAAAAAATTTAAAGTGTCAAAAATTGTTAATTCTAGAAAATAATTATTTATTTCATACATTAGAAAATTTAAAGTAAAAAATAGGTCTTTTAAAAAAAGGGCCTGATGCAGAATCACCACTTTTTTAAATCACCGTGCAAATCACTAACATTCTAAAACGTAATGTACATAAAAAAATTTAAAGTGCCAAAAACTATGCTCTAAAAAAAACTATGCTCTAAGGATTACCAAAGTGAGGAAATTATGAGGAAATGCAGTTAAAGGGAAAGGTGTGTAACTCAAATACACCTTGTTGGCCATCGATCTAATGCATGCATGGAGTATGTAACACCCTGATTCACTAAAGGCATTTCCAAGAAAAGATGATCTCAGTCAGGAAAGAGATAGAGCTGAAATCAAACTTGTCATATAAGCACAAGAAACACTTGAAAAGGATGTGATAAGAACGATGAACACCTATCAAAAGCATCACATCATGATGGATATAATAATAAAATCTCATAAGTTAGTCTCCATCGGAGCTCGAGGAGAGGTGAGGCATGAGCAAGATATTGAACATGAAATACATGCAATGATTCTTGCATGATAACTAGTGTTCACGGAAAAATATATAAAGTTGACCAAATAAGCATTGGAACAACATTTGGTGGATCCCACTAAGCTACATACCATGTTCACTTTGTTATTTCACTGAATCCAAGCTGACTTGAAGAAAGTTGTACCAAAATATGTGTGAATACATAGTCATCAATGAAGGCTTAATTTTAGGAATTTCTTGTTGCATTTTCAACATTCAACCCTCTAAATTTGGAACAATCCAAGTCAGCAACTTCTGCTTGTGTTCTTTATAATTCTTTATATCGTACATATGCATAAAAGTTGTATGTAGGCCATGGTACCATCTTCAATCGTGTTAGGATGCCACCAACACCTATGATCACTTGGTGTGCAATTTCCTATAAAATTATCATATCAATCACGAATAGTGGGAGTTGATGTAGTGGTTTCCATGAACCAAATACTTTGATATATGTCGAATCTAGTGGATTGAACCAATCAACAACTTCCTAAACTACTTCCTAATCATGATCAAACATGCATGGTGAATCATGATCAAATAAAATATGGAAGAGTGGTGAAATAAAACCTTCAACTATCTTCATATATGATGTTGTATGTTGGTTATACCAACCCTCCCTACAGTGAATATGCATCGGTTGAATGTCTGGAGTTAGATTCCACCTCCACCCTATCATATCAAACTCGCATCTAGCACATATTGATCCCGAATGGAAAATGGCATCAACCCATGGTACTCATCCACCCATATTATTCATCGACCCATGGAATTTACCCATGGTATTGTAAATGGCATTCGCCCATGGTACTATAAAATCCACCCATGGTATTCATTCACCCATGGAATTGACCCGTGGTATTGTAACTGAAAAATACTATAAGTAACAAGTCACATTTTGTAAAAGGACAGACTGTCCGCCACAATGTAGCCTTTACAGTTCAGAGGCATGTAGCCGCCACATCTCTTCTCAGAGATAAGTTACAATTGCCCTAGTTGGTTTATTTCCAATTTTGTTTGTAAGCATATTTCAGTATTTTACAGTAATGAAATGAAGTATTATTTCCGCTGCATATCTGTCTTTATGGTTATCTTGGTATTTTGTTGTCTTCCTGTTTAAATCTAGATCAGTGGGTTTTAATAAAAAGTTTCTTTGAGGTTTTGTTTATTGGGCATTCTCCTATTTTTCTTTTGGCAATTCATGTTTTCAGATCTTGGGGGTCTCTCCCCGCAAGATCCTGTTCAATCTTTTAGATCTTGGGGGCATCCTCCCAAGATCCGTATCACCAACTTTCAACCAAATACTTTGATACTTTAACCTCCATCACTCTTCCTCTAGTCCACTTAAATTATAAATTTGGTTGCTCAAATATTTTTCTTTCTCGATGTGTTATTGCTAGTCAGGATTTGGTTTTGTCAAAGCTGCTTTATTAATTCAATGCTTCTCTATCCAGGGGGGTGTACTTTTCCTTTAGCCAAGCTCAGAGGTAAATTTTGAAAGCTCTTATCTTAGACTCCCATACGAAGGAGGAATATCATTGTATTGGGTTCATCCAAGCTTTGCTTATTACTTCAGGTACCTTGTCCTCTACCAACCAACTAGGATTAAAACATAAGCAGATAGGTCCTAGATTTTCTACTTGGTAAACTTCTAATGAAATCACGCAATGGTTTGAGTCTCCTTGTGCTAAAATTTAGGAAATATAGTCCATGTCTTAAGGAGCCAACTACTATGTAGCAAGAATCGGTATAACCTTGATGTTATGTGACTTAAACAGCTTCTCCTATTTTTCCAAATATATCCTTTTTTGGAGTTATATCAATTAAACTGAAATCACCAATTAGGTATTCCATTATTTCCTTGAATGGATCCCTAACTAGACTATCCCCACATTTCTCTGAGGAGAAAATGATTGTGTTAAATTCCCCTCCTACTATGTTTTTTAAGTGCCAATACACCTTTTCAAATAGATCAAAGAATTCTAGAAGCCATTTTTCTCTCCAATACACAACTGGAGCATATACATTTATTATCGAGATACTTTATTATGTGTCTTTCTTATTTAGAAGCACTACAACCCTATTGCTAGACTTAATACTATATTTTAGTATGAACATGAAATCTAACCAGAGTATTCACAATCCTCCTGAGACTCCTTGGGATTTTTGGGAAATCTCAACACTACCTTTCAAAAAATAAATTACTGAGTTCAAATTTTTTTATTGTTCTATGTTTGTTTCTCAAAGGAGGAGAATCTTAGTTTTGTATTGCTTTACTAGATCTTTTATTACGAGGGACTTTTTGGGGTTTCCTAGTCCCCTTACATTCTAAGAGATCAGTTTTGTTTTTTCTTGCAAGGTAGCGGGACTTACCCCCTTCCTCTAATATTCACTCTTGTTCCTTTGGAGATGGAGTCTTTAACGTGTTAAGGATTTGAAGTTGATTCCCCAGTTTTTTATTTTGTTCGGCCTTTATTTCTTTGCCACCTTTTTTTAATGTCTACCCTTCTTCTTCTTCTTTTTCTCTATTGATTGGATGCTTATCTCATTAGTCCAAGTTGATTTAGGGGATTGTTGTCACATTAACATATTTCAAGAATCTAGTGCTTGTTCCATCATTTTCTTGAGTGGTGTTAGGGTCCTATAATTTATAGGATCAATTAATGATTAACTATTGATTTTCATGTCATGAGATGTTGTAAATAATATTTCATTCTGCAAATTATTAAATTTATATATATAATATATATATATATATACTAATATATATATATATATATATATTTATATATATATATATATATATATAATATATTATATATATATATATATATATATATATATATATATATATAGGTATAAATGGGGTTAAATGATATATGTGTGAAAAACAAAAGAAAAATAGATATAATCACATAAAATAATAAAATATGATGAAAAAACCCCTTAGAAATTAATAAATATTTGTTGCTAGTTTAAATGTCGCATTACATGTTAAATAATTAAGTTTAATTAGTTTAATCGCCCAGTTTAAAAGTGATTAGCTTAGTTTTAATAAAGTTATTTTGACATGATGCATTTTATCGTATGTAATAATGCTCAAGCTACAATTTATGGTCGTGATCTATCCCACTTAGATCAATGAATCCCGATAAATTCAGACCCCCTTCACCCCTTCGATGCTTAATTCGGGGGGGGGGGGGGGGGGGGGGGGGGGGGTCCAAAAATTGGATTCTCCAAATCCCTCTTTTGCAACGTGGCGCTCCCTTGTGGACCTTGGACCTTCGTTCACCTAAACTACTTACGACTCTCCCCCCCTCCGAAATTAGCCTTTCCCCTCTTCCCACCTAATAATAATGGTTAACCCTGCTCCCTCCACTTTTCACCTCTCCTCCAACCCACTCCCTCCAAGTGTCATGTCCCCTTCCCACTCTGCTCCCACTCCTGTCGCATCCCTATCTCTATCATACAACCATTAAGTATCCGTTTAAAATATAACCATTGCCAAATTAATCAATTTGTTATGTTAAACATACCATTTTCAATGTATAGTGATTTCACCCATAAACTAAACCAGACTCCCGTTTAGTCAACCTTTCCTCTGCAATTCTACGAAATTGAACGTTTGAACCTACTACTACTGCTACAACTGTATCAAGTTGAATGGTGTTCCTTTGACCAACTTCCGGGTAATTACACTGTTTTTCCCTCTCATTTCTTTCAACATGTTTTCGAAAGGAAAATCAAAAGCCACAGGGGAAAACCCTATGCTTCCCCCTGTAATTGACTTAGACCATCAGCACTTAGTGGACCAACACTATAAAATTTCTGAAACCAATTGTGAGTTTGACCTCTATGAACTCCACAATTGGTTAAAACAAAAGTTTCTTGATCTCAGCGATGAATTGAGTTTGTGGGACTCCTTCCTACCTTAACTCTTTTTTCCCCAAACCCATCATTTTCCAGAATTTGACTCATGGTGCCATTTCAGGTACATACCCAGTCAAAGAGAAATTGCTGCTAATAATAATGACATTATGTTCACAATCACCCCTGACTCCATATGCCAAATTCCTTAGATTCAAAGTTCAGCCTCTCTCAAACCCTTTTCAGTAGATTACCTCATGGAACTCTACAAAAACCTGACTTTTCCTCACAAAGAAAAAAATTTCAAGACATTTCTACTTGAGAATGTCCAATTGCCAAAAACAAACCCTCCTTATCCATCCTCAATGTTTCTTGAAATGACAAAACAAATCATTCTATAATTTCTTGCTTATTGGGCTATCAAAACGATCAATGGGTTGATAAAGAAAGTATAGGTTTTCTATTAGTGTTTTCAACAGAAGAAAATCCTTCAGTCATTTTTCATTACTGTGAATTCTTAGCAGAGGTCATCCATGAAAAATCCTTAATTTTTCTACAGAAGGAGTCTTCAAACATGCTTCAGTTTTATTTTACTTGTTCCTATTCCATCAAGCAGTCTTATTTCAATTTCCACTACAAAAACTAGATGAATAGGGATATGCATAGTGATTCATTGGACTTCCTTGGTTAGGAAGCATACCAATATTCACATTCAATGATTATGTAGACCAGTTTTTGTACACAGTTTCCTTCCTAGTTAACAATGATGTTGAACCTAGAATTGGACCTGAGATTAAGAGAATTCTACATCTCAGTGAACAAACAAAGACAGGAGACTGGTACCTATATCAAAATTACACTGAGATCAGGGTGTATGGATGTGAAATGCCTCCATATAAATTGCCTAAATTTGTTCCTATTAGAATTTTTGCATTAGAATATATTAAGCAAATGATAAATATGGATGATCTACACTTTGTGACAACTAAAAAAATCTCAGTTCAAAATCAAAGCACAGGTTGGGCCATTCATTTGTAATACCAGGAGATATTCTGCTCAAACAAATGAAATTTAAACTAAGTTTCACTTTGTCATATGATCCTTAAGGAATAATATCGAAGTCGAGAGTAGAGCAGAAAACTACTCCTTACACTCATACTCTCATACCTGAAATTGAGCAATATATGAATCAAGATCAATGGCAGGAAAACACATTGCAAGAGGTAGAAGAATAGGTACTTTCTACTACGACATCATAGACACCAGTGCCACAGGAAAAGAAGATAAAAGACCAAGGGAGGATGTTTCCCATTCAAATTCAGGGGAAGAATTCCAAATATATAAAAAGAGGCAGAAAACCAATCCAGTAGAAGAGTTTTCACAGGAATAAAATGTTTAGTCTACAAAAGTTTTGATAGGTCCTTATACTTCTAATTTCCCTCGAGTTGAAGACATTTTCATAGGCTCACAATCACCTTAAGCTTCTCAAGAACCACTGGAAACATATAAATCAGGAGAATTGGTCCATGATCAAGTTGAACCAGGTATATTTTCTAGGTAAAAGGAAATCAAAAAGAAAAATGAACTCCTAAAAGAAACAACCTATTCTCAGTTCTGGAAATGGACAACTTCATCACAACACCTACTTCTCTCTGATTTTGACACTGAGGAAGGGAAAATTCAAATATCTTTCCTTGAAGTTCAAGTTTCTTTTCCTAAAACTTCATATGAACACAAGAAGTCTATCTTTTCTTTTAACATTGATCAAATCCATCCTATTGATCAGATGAATTTGCACAAGAAAACAGGTGAAATGATGTATTCTACCCTGACAAACACAACAATGGTAGCATCCAAACTTTAGGTTTCAATCAACATTATTCAATCTCAATTAAAATGAGAGAAAATATCTTCTTTAGCTAAAGACACTAGGATAAAGTCTTTAGAAGATTTAGTGATTAAAAAGGGAAATGATCCCAGTAATGTAGAAGTTGTTGAGGAGATTGTTAAAAGAAAAAATGTTGACATTGTAGCTCTGAATAAGTAGCTCAAACTTCCATCTATTGAAGATCCACAAACACAGGAAGTTGGTCAGCTAGAGAAGGAGAAAGAATATATGTTTAAAATTATCATTGAACAGAATGGACAGATTAAAAAAATGGAGATTGAAATAGAAAACATGTTAATAGAGAAAGTGTAGTCAACTCAATTAGTAGTCATTCCTCTCATAATATTTCTAGATGTAGGTACATCAACAACATGGGTTTCTACTTCAGCAATTACTACAGTGGAGACACAATCTATGAATACATCAGGAGAATTAATCAAAGCTATGGAAGACTTTTCTATCAGAGGGCAGGTGTGGAGTAGGTAAATCCCCCCTGCGAACAGAGGTGATCTCTCTAGACCAAGAGTGGGTCTAGCCGAAAACAGGACAATCTATTGTAAATTTCCTTAGATTAGAATCGAATAAGAGGTCCTACCTCTTATAACGCTAATCCACTTGATGGTGATCTTGCCTCCTTGCTCTAGATTCCTTTCGTTCCTTTTGTTTAAATACCTAAAACAAACATGCAAGAGACAACAACAAACATGATAACATAAAATTAAATTCAATATACTTAAAAGTTCAAGAAGTTTTAAGCTATCAAATGTAATATTACACATGATATAGGAAATAAACCATTAGTTGTATTAATAAAAACTTCAAAGAGAAATAAAATCGGAGCCTTGACATTGCAGGTTCCCTTTGGCGTGTCTGGGTTCTAACACCACTATAAGAATCTCATGATTGACCCTCAAAACAATGGAAGTTCAAGGACTCTTTCCCTTTGCTCCAAACCAAATTCTATAAGCTTATTCTCCCTTCACACACAAACTAGAAGGCTAAGGTTCTCGATATGTATCTCAAGTTTTGCAGATTATTTCCGCCCTTTCATTAGCTAGCTGAGGGTGTGAAATGAGGAGTTTATATAGATTTGATTGAGGGGAAGTGGACCTCTTATGGTGGGAGAAGCCTTATCTCTCTTGGTTTGTTTCATTTTAATAGGGGAAAGAAGCCCAAACAATCTCTCTCAGCTCTATCTTTCTCAACCATTTACCAGACTTCCATTCACGAAGCTTCTAGGTGTGGAAGCTTCAACTCCATTTTTAAAAACTTGCCAAAAGAGGGTCAGTGTGGGTGATGAATGGCTCACTTGAGCCATTTGGCACTAGTCCTAGTTTTAAACTCTACAAATTGACGCAAGGAAGGAATTGAGCACTAACATCGGTCTTGAAAACTGAGCTGGAAGGAAGATTCTTGGGAAATGATGTAAGAGGGAAATGTTATGCAAATGAAGAGGGATGTAGGGACATGTTCTTCATGGTTGGGAAACATGTGAGGGTCACTGTAGAGGTCCTCCAGGATTGAGGAATGGGGATTACAGGGACAGTGACAAAATTTTGTGTAACATATTCCCCCTAAAGCATGAAGGCCAAACAAGAATCAGGGGTGAAATGCCTTACGAGTAGATGCATGGAATCGGAGGTTGCCGCTGAAAACCTACAAGCAAGCATAGATATATATACATCACTAAAATATTTGATACATGAATCATGGTATGGATGTAGCCATCCAGAAGAAGATCATGTAAACGGATCCAAGGTATGGGCGCAGGCATCCAGTAAGAAGGATCATATCAAACCCAAGGTATGGTCGCAACCATCCAATAATGAGAAGGATCACATATAATAGACTCATGGTATGGTCACATCCATCCATCTAAAAGAGACATGCATGTAAGCATGATCATGTCATATCACCTTGCAACATGGACTTGTGCAATCTGAGCCCAGGGTATTGCGCTTTAACACGACCCAATCAAAGTAAAAATTCGAGCATGCGAATAGATGTGTTGATGTTGAACATGCTATAAAATTGCTTGATTACCAGTCAATGATGTGCACTGTTAACAAGCGCGAGAGAAACCACTAGTAATGACAATGGCTCTCAAGGTATTAGCAGCATAATTCCTAGAGTGTGAATAAGGAATTGAAATCGAACACCTGTGAAGTCACCTAATCAAATTCCAATAATGGGAACCTGTCATCGAGTGCGAAATTTCCATTAGGGTATGAAAGCTCTAAGGTACTAGAAGGGAGTCTCTCGGCCAACTTCCCAGATAATGAGTTATAGTCGACAGGAAGTGACCATATCAAAGGAGTACAATGATTTATCCCACATCATCAACACGAGACAAGGGATGCAATGATTATGAATGATACAAAGAACTAGCAATGAATGTAAACTACAAAAGGATTAACTCTTGAACATATCAGCGATATGACTCCAGAGTTTGGCAACTTTTGGATCCATAGGATCAAAGGTCATGATGACAAGGCAGAGATAAAATGGAAAGGAAAAAAATGGCGGCCCAAACCCAGGAAGGTTAATGATGAAGTGGTGATATCCCAACCCAACATGAAGCAAAAGAGTTCCATGTTCAATAGTGACTAGCTGCTGACACAACTGGTAAAAATTTCCTATTTTCCCCCACCATTTCTGGCAGGTACCCCAATTATTTATGATCACAAGCTTGAAGGGGATAGCATATGCTTGCATTATAAGTCCATCCTTCAAATGAATTTGACCTAGTAAGCTTAATGAGCCATAGGAAGGAGAAGCTCATGTTCGTCATGGTGATGAATCCGATGTCGTTTAATCTTCTAACGAGTTCAACAAAGGTAAAACTTGGTATCTTTTTCACATTTAGAGAGTTTGAGAAAAGCATGGAAAAGAAAACTCCAAAAGGTCCCTTTTCGTAAAGTTGTCTCTCGAGCTCGAAAAGGTAGAAAATAATACTTGATAGAACCTCTTGACCATGTCATCAAAGGAGTACCTTTTTCGTAAATAGTTTATCCCAACCTGAAAAAGGGGTAAAGGTATACTGGGTAAACAACGTTTCACAA
This sequence comes from Pinus taeda, assembly GCA_000404065.3. Lineage (NCBI taxonomy): Eukaryota > Viridiplantae > Streptophyta > Pinopsida > Pinales > Pinaceae > Pinus > Pinus taeda. Next base: position 44,800 of record APFE030649106.1, on the reverse strand, counting down.
CCTTTAACAAGTTCAAAACAAAAAGAGCTCGGCAATATTTTCGTGTTTTAAGAGTCGGAAAAGAGCTTAAAGCAGACCCCCTGTTTTTATTCTCTTTAATGAGTCAAAAAGGGAAAAATACTCAGCGATCCTTTCACTTGAGTTTTTATGAGTCGAGAAAATAGCTTAAACATGACTCTAGTTTTACATCATCAGCAAACCATCACCTGTCACTGCACAAGAAGCCAACGCATTATCCATTTCTAAGGTAAAAATAACAAAAAAATTATTTTATAACTCTAAAACATGATGAAAAGTTCATAAAAAGGTAAAAAGTAAAACATTTTTTTTTCCATTTACCTCTTTTACATCTTTTGGAGAAACTTTTGCCCACTTGTTCCCTAAATCTTCAAGATTGGATTGCAGCAGATCTAGGAGATCGATCGACAAACCGTTTGTTATAGGTAAGAGCCAAGGCCCTAAGCTTTGTTTTCATACCTGTTTTTCCTGCTTTTAACCATTCTTTCCAATTTTTGAGGGACTTTTCGCAAAAAATATCAAGGGTTTATAAGTCGAGCACTTGCACCATCGGCACTACTATTTTTTAAACAATCGCATCGGTGCAGCGAATAGAAATTTTTTCATTTTCGCCCAACTTAACTGCTTTTTATATGAATACCCTCTTACAAAAAATGATGATTGGGTAAATGCATGGTGTTTGTAGGCAAATTATAGCAAGAAAGATGGTGATAAAGTGTAAAGAACATGAGCATGAAGGAATTGATGCATTGGCATTGGAAGATCAAAATTGCTTGGATGCATTGAGGGACTACGGGCTGCTCAAGTTCTTTCTTACACCGGGTCTTTGGGCTCAACATGAGATGCTACAATACTTGATCAGTCTGTGGGACGTTGGACAGGAAATATTTGTGATCTGCGATCAAGAGCTAGAGCTAGAGACTTTAGACATCTACTTCATCATCGGACTATCTCGCAGAGGGGAACCGGTCCAATTGTATTGGGCCAGGCCCATTGGGGAAAGTGTGAACACGCTCCTGGCAGAACATTGTCCAGAAGCTCTAAAATCCAAAAACAGCAAGGTTGACATCATCACTATAAACGACCTTTTAATGAAGGTGTTTCTCTTAACCATTAACAGAGTGGATGGGGCTCAGGTATTGCATGAGTCCAACAAGTCTAAGTTCCAGTATGCCATAGACTGCATGGCACCCACTATCTTCAACTGGGTAGAAGCCATGAAAGTGAATATGAAATGCAAATTATCCAAATGCAAGGCAGGAAACCTAAGGAAATTTGGATATGGTTCCGTGCTGGTGACTTTCTTCTTGGAACAGATCCCAATATTCCACTATCAGCTGGCAGAGGTAAATCTGTCAATGCCACGAGGTCCACAGATGGTCCGATGGAGTGAACTGATGCCCAGAACTAGAGGGGGCCAACACATGTCGTACAATCTCGCTTTCTTTGCGTGGTTGAGGCATTAGCTGATTGTGGTAGAGGATTGGCCATATAGCAGGACTGACTTCCACGACGATCCTGACATGCTGCTCCCATAGGGGGAGGATTTTGATGATGGAGGTGAGCAAAAAAAAAATTGTTTTTATTTTTTATTGTTTTTGAAATATATGTATTCGTGACACTTTGATTTTGTAATTGCAAATGTGGGACTAGAGCAACTAGTCGGGATGTTCCCAATCACTAGATGCATTTCTCGATAGTTTGATATCGCTTCTTATCATGAAGAAGTCGACAATGAAGAGGAGATTGCATGGAATGGATTCCGTCGAATGTTATAGTGTCTACAGCAAAGAAAGATTTGTCAAAGATGATCAGGATAGTCATCGCACTTATGTGATTGAGCAGGAAGATCATCCAAATAAGGATGAATGATGTTTTTAATGTCAAGGAAAACATAGGACATCACTCTTTGAAAATTAGCCCTAGCATTCTTAAGGCCAAAAGGGAGTTTTTTATATGTAAAATTCCTCCATGGACAGATAAAGGTGGTATTATCTTGATCAGGCGGTGCAATGTTTATATGGTTATAACCAGAAAAACTATCCATAAAGGAAAAAATCTCACTCCTAGCGCATTCATCGACGATATGGTCTATAAAAGGAGTGGGATAATTGTCCTTTGGGCAGGCACAATTAAGGTCAGAGTAATCAACACAGACCTAAATGGTGCCCTGCTTCTTAGTCACCGGTACGATATTGGACACCCAATCTGTCAGAGGGATAGGATAAATAAATCTATCTTTAAGAAGTTTTTCAACTTTCCTCTTAATGGCAGCCACTTTTCTAGGGTGCACTAGACGAAGTTGTTGACGAATGGGCTTTGCGTTAGGATAAGTTGGAATTTCATGCACGACTATACTTGGGTCAATGTCGAACATTTATTCATACGACCATGCAAAAACATCTCGAAACTCTTGAAAAAGACAAATATAGAGCTTGATCTCATCGGGAGAACAAGTCACCCCAATAAGAACGTTTTCAACAATACCCAATTCAACAAAAATGTCAATAGGCCATCGTTTGGGTAATATTACCCATGTTCCATCCTAACCAAACTTCATGGGTCATGATAGGCATCTAAAGTGGTTGGGTCGGGAAATGAGAAGAGAACTTCTCAAGATAGGAAGACATGACCGTCAGGCCAAGGAAGAACGAGGAATGATGATGAGTATCATTCAGTTGTGCTTCCTCCAAAGACATAATCTCCATGATACTTTCGTCAGAAGGAAAAGTCTCAGTTAAGGGATCAGGAGAATCTAAAGAACCAAGCCACAGGGATTGAGAATACATGTCAACAGAGGTACTTGAAGCAGTATGATCAGTAGGTACAAAAACTGAAGCCGAAACAATCTCCACATAATTGATCTCGGTAGGGCTTAACAGTATGACATCACCCCATGTATCAACAAGATCAGGAGAGGGAATGACTCAAGGATCAGACTTAACTGAGATCATGTTTACTAAAGTAACATGCAGAGGTGGGAGAGGAAAAATACCCATAAAGGCGGGGTCTTTAAAAAGTCTAGCCCCCACACTCTCATAAGGAGCACCGGTATGCTTCACGTAGGCAAAGAAAGACAATTGGTTGATCATGACCAAAGGTAGGCATAGCGCTAGAACACCAAATAGGGTTGTGATACAATGATGAGGCACTGGGAGTGCCCGAAACCAACTGGGCTAGAGAACTATAACCACGCAGTCATAAGGGCTTGTTATACCCAGGGTAGACACTAGTTGGAATGCTTCCCATACAAGGTAAACCTTCTGGAGGGAACAAATATCCCTTCTCATCAACTACATGAGGAGTGTGTGTAGAAAAAACCTCTGAGTGACCCAGAGAGGAGACTGGGACCTCGCCTTCTGATTCCATGGGTGGAAACAAATGATGACAGACAACCGAAGATGTTCAAGGAGATAATTCCAAAGGAATACTAGGTTGATTGTATGGACTATATGGATGTTGCAGTGATATCACAACATGATCGAACAAAGGATTCAGAGGGTAAACAACCAGTCCTTGCTGACCTTCAGGAGTCGAAGGACTCTCAGGAGTCTGGATAGGATTATCCAGAGATTCCAGGCCAGATTCGTAAGGTGACCCATTATCTAATGGAGGAGGATGATATGACAAAGGTTGGATACTCATAACAAACCTAAGTTTAACACACTGATCCTTGAGTAACTAGAGTTCAGGGAGAGGCTCCTCAAATGATCTTTCAGATGGAGGAGTGGAAGAGGAACTAGGTGAACCTGATAGTTTTGCCACGATGAATTTGTCTCAAACATCAAGAGAAAAGAGATTAATTTCAAGGCTTCTTTAAAATATATTAAAGGTATACTCATGATGTGGTCTAGAATAAGACTACTAGGAATGTGATGTGATCATGGGAAAAAAGAAATTAAAGATGATAAAATAGATTGATGCCTTTTCATGTTTTAAAAGTCGAGAAAAAGGCAAAGATGACTCTAGTCACTTTCGACTTGAACGAGCTCGAAAGGACAAGTGCTTGATGATCTTTTAAATTTAAAGAGTCAAAAAGACCAAAATGACTACTCAGGATAATCTAGGAAAAAGGATTACTAGGTAACTGTGAACTGCAGAGTACCTCCCGACGAACCGAGAAGTACGGGTAGGAAATATCCCTAAATATTGTGTTTGGTGTATCACGTTTACAAGGCAGCAGACTCAGATTCCTACGGATAAAGGATTTCACACCTAGTGGGGTCTCCCTTTATATACATGACGATACAGGGAGAACAAGTCCGTACTAGCGATGTCTAGTGCCAAATTGAACGACAGCTGCTAGGTTTAAAGACGTTGGAACATGTCTCTAGCCTAGACCTCTAAATGTGAGCGTTTAGTTTCAAATGTACCTTAGATTATTGAATACATTTTAAAGGTTTATCTTGAAATTAAGTCTCAGTTTTTAGGCCCTATCGATGTCAATTGGAAAACTCCTATATGCAGATATGTGAGAAAAAAGCATTTCAATTCAATGAATGTTTACACTAATTGAGAGTAGAAAAAACAATCAATGCAACAAACAAGCAATTGAAATCAAGATGACTCTTCACTACTTCGCTTTCAAAACAAAATAATGAAAATTCTTTCCACTTCCTATCCTTCCTATCAAGTGCACTTCAACTAGTCCTTTTAATAGTAAAAGAAGTTCATTTCATTTCAAATGCTCATGATGATGTAATTCTAGCTTTCAATGATGCTACTTAATGCAACATATCTATTTAGGAAACTAGAATGATGTATTTTTTCAATGGAATGATAAAAATGAATCTTTCACATAAACATTTCAATGAAAAATCTCAAACAACCAACATCAATCATATACCAAGAAAGACAAGAAGAACTCCTCTCAAACCAAGTATGCAAAGACTCAATCGAAACAAAACAAGCAATGTAATCTATGCTCACAAAGAGACGTTCAATCAAGAGAAGAGCAAATGAAATTTTTTACTTGTTAAATTGAAAACAAAGCAATACGAGGACTAAAACATGAAATGCATGGGGAAAATAACCAACAACTTGAGTTGATGAGAAAACAAACAACTAAATGGATGATGACCTAGATGTCCTAGGGGCAGAAGCCATCCAAAAACTCAAAAAATCAAGTAAGGAAAACTCAAACCAATCAAGAAAACAAATCAAGATAACAAAGCTTTCTAGCCAAGGAGAATACAGGCAAACATGCCAAGAGACGGAACATATGAGGACAAGACACACTGGCAATGATTTAGGAGAAACCCTAATTTTAACCTACAAGAATCGATGCTACTTCCTAACTGACAACAAGCGCCACAAGGGGGTACTACGTGACTGTTAAAGAGTAATTCACACTGGTCAACACGAATACCAGAAAATAAACAACATTGATCGAGGATTTCAAAGGAAAAACAAAAAAAATCAGAAATCAAAACCAAACCTGTCACTCTAAATTCAAGACTCTAGGAAGTAGATAGTGTAAAGCGCAGAGAACCAAAAAGAAAGAGTGATACGAAAAAAGTCAACACAAATCATGAAATACAAACAATCTAAAGAGAGGGATGGCTCCCTAGTGGAGTCACCAATTTGTGGAGTAGGTAAATCCCCTTTATAGATAGAGGTGATCCCTTTAGCCCAAGAGTGGGTCTAGCCACAAATAGAACAATCTAATGTAAATTTCCTTAGATTATAATCGAATAAGAGGGCCCACCTCTTATAATGCTAATCCACTTGATGGTGATCTTTCCTACTTGCTCGAATTTCCTTTCATTCCTTTTGTTCGAATACCTAAACTAAACATGCAAGAGACAACAATAAATGGGATAACCTAAAATCGAATTCAATCTACTTAAAAGGTCAAGGAGTTTTAAGCTATCAAATGTAATATTACACACAATATAGGAAATAAACCATTAGTTGTATTAATAAAAATTCCAAAGAGAAATATAACCGGAGCCTTGACGTTGCAGGTTCCCTTTGGCATGTCTAGGTTCGAGCACAACTATAAGCATCTCATGATTCACCCTCAAAACAATGGAAGTTCAAGGACTCTTTCCCTTTGCTCCAAACCAAACACTATAAGATTATTCTCCCTTCACACACAAACTAGAAGGCTAAGGTTCTCAATATGGCTCTCAAGATTTGCAGATTATTTCCGCCATTTCATTAGCTAGCTTAGGGTGTGAAATGAGGATTTTATATAGCTTTGATAGACGAGAAGTGGATCCTCTTATGGTGCGAGAAACCTTATCCCTCTTGGTTTGTTCCATTTTAATAGGGGAAAGGAGCCCAAACAGTCTCTCTCAGATCGATCTTGCTCAACCATTTACCATACTTCTGTTCATAAAGCTTCTAGACCTAGAAGATTCGACTCCAATTTTAAAAACTTGCCAAAAGAGGGTTAGTGTGGGTGATGAATGGCTCACTTGTGTCGTTCGACGCTAGTCCTAGTTTTAAACTCTTCAAATTGGGGCGGGGAAGAAACTAAGCACTAACGCTAGTCTTGAAACCTGTGCTGGAAGGGAAATGTTCTGTAGATGAAGAGGGATGTAGGGACACATTCTTCATGACAGGGAAACATGTGAGGGTCACTGGAGAGGTCCTCCAGGATCGAGGAACGAGGAGTACATGGACAGTGACAAAATGTTGTGTAACAACAGGGGATTGAAAAGCTGAAAGTTGAGCTTAAAAACCTCCAAGAGCAGAAATTGAAATTTTCTAGAATGAATCTACCATGGCATAGACAATTGCACAAGTAAAGGAGAACAATTGGGTAGAAATTAATGAATCTATGGCTGAAATTTGGCCTTCCATTGAAATTATTTCGAGCAGGAGGAATTGGTACAGAAATCAAAAGAGGTCATCAAAGAGACAAAGGAAAACTTGGGTCAGAAACCAGGTGAAGCTACTGCCTTAATAAGAATCTAAATTCAAAGACAAAAGAAGAACTGGAAGAATATGAGATTATATATAGAACTGAGACAATACTTGAGGTAAGAAGAGTTCTTACAAAAAGGAATTTAATGTTACAGTTAGAGAATAAATGTCATAAATTGGAGTCTAGCTTTCAAAAATTCCACAAGAAGTTAAACATACTGCACCAAAAGGGGCTTCTAGGTTTAAAGGGAATAAAAGATAGATTATTTCAGCTAGATAATTATCATCAAAAGTTATATTCCATAGTAAGAGATAAATCTAAAATTTTCAACATAAAGGGAACCATTATAGGTAAAGCTTTCATGGAAGGTTTGAATTTCGACTTACTTATCAAACATGAAATAAAACATATGTTTATAGTCAAGCTTACTTTCCATAAATATACTGAGGTGGGCGAAACCTACAAAAATTTAATCAAATTCTCCACCCCGAATGAAGACAGCTGGGATAAATCATGTCAAATTCTTGAGTAAACAGATATTCATCTTCATCAACAAAGCAACAATGTTTTTAGGTCGAGTCATCACTAAAATCCTCGAAGTTAGTGCCAGAGAGCTTCAATAGTCTTAGTCCTCCTATATTCTTGTACTATTTTTGTAAACAATTTTTTAGGATATTTTGTATAAACATCTTTATATTTTAAATCAATATATTTTGATAAATTTGTATAAATACTTCTTATTTCGAAGTACAAAGTGTTGAAACTCTTATGAAGAAAGAAGATCCTTGATGTAAAGCTTTGATGTAATGAAGTGATCAATTCCATTAATACAGAAAGTTTGTTCCACGATTCCTGTGTCAGGCAATTGGTGAAGTTTCCTCTCTTGTAAAATTGTTATTTTTCTAGTTTTCCATGTGTTTTTTCTATCTTTATTGTTTAAAGAATATTAAGGGTTGAATTTGTTTGAATACAATTTTCTCTCGCTTATAAAAAATATATATGTTTTCACTCTGATATTATATAGAATTCATCCTAGTATGCTCTATGTTTAATTGAATATAAATCTTTTCATCCCATTCATTCCAAAAATTCTCTAAAGATCCAAAATCTTGCCTACCTTGCCCTGTTACATCTATTCTAGCATTCTTGTACTTGATCACCCTAAGACTTATGACTCCATTGCCCAATGGACTTTCCTTGCAGTTTCAACCAAAACTTTGAAAAAACCAAACTGAGAACTCAATAACTAGCCCAATATCCCAACACAACAAATCTAAATCATATAGAGAGATTCCTCTCTGAAGCTGGAAGGTCTAGATCCCAGCTTCCAAAGTGGTTTTGTGGTTACCTCTGGGTTTCTCTCACACCCTTGGGAAATTACGGAGTGATAACAAGTGGAATACTTGTCACTTTGTTTGGGATCCCTATGTTGTTTTTGACATTGAACTGAGCTAGAGAAGAGATGGATTCTTCTTTGGATTGTTTTGTAGCTTGCTCCTTCTCACTCTACTCATGTTCTTCCATGACCTCTTGGTCATGCACTTATTCTTCCTCTTCTTTATTATGTGATGCTTCCACATTTGTGACTTATTTTCTCTTGTTGTTGATTAATGGTTCATTTTTTACCCCTTTCTGGGTGTGTGGGACCTCAAAGGGATTAGCAGAAGACAAGGCTATATTCTTGCCATAGCTGAACTAATTTTGGTTTGTTTCCATCTTTCCTTTATTTCCTCCCTTTTTTTAGTTTTCCACTGCTCCTCCTGTGTTTCTTTTGCCCATGCTCCCTTATGACTTTGTATCATTTTGCAGTCTCTTCCAAAGTGACAGTATTCATGACATATTCGACATTCAAAGGGAAGGTATTCCTAATCCACGTTTTTACAGTGGATCCATTCTCCTTGTGTAAGCTTTATTTTTGAAGAAAGACCTTTCTTAATATCAACTTCCATGCAAATATTAGCACATGCAAACTAGTGTCCCTTGGGCTCAATTACGTCCATATACTTCCCCAGACCATTTCCAATCATCTGAAAACAATCATCACTCTAGCAAGAGAGAGGGAGTCTTGAGAGTTTGAGCCAAACTGAGACAACATTTGGAATATCATCATGAGGGTCAAAATCCAAAGACCATTTATTCAGATACACCCCCTAGCTCTAATGAAATAGGGACCATTCTAGAATATTAAATCCTTATCTTCTTTTAGTTCAAATAGGAATTCAAAAAAACTTTTTCCACATGCATATAGCCCTATTTTCCCTTTTATCAAGGGCTTCTAAGATTTTTCAATCCATTGTTCCATTGATTTGGGGGATGACCACATCTCGATAAACTTTCCCACTAGCGCCTAGTCCAAGAAAGCAAGGGAGGTCTGTCAGAAACTCGAGGGAAGTTCCATCGAGGGACAACATTCATATTTTTTCATGAATTGTGACCGATTCTCTTTTGATTAGGCCTTCTTTGACAAAGAGGCTATTAGGGCCTGAAAGGCCTTTGCATCATCCTCCCCCTCCTGAATAGCCTTTGGAGAAAATCACTAGGGTTTCATTGTAAGATGTTCAAAGAGTTCAAAGAAAATTGCTAGGATCCACAAAACCTTCCCAAATAAATTATTATTATTATTATTATTATTTGAAATTTAACATATTTTTTTATTTTTTCCTTTTATTTTTTTTTTTTTAATTGAAATTATTTTTTTCAATTTTTTTTTAAATGTAATTTTTCAAAATATTATTATGAAGTATTCAATTGATGATTGTCATGTTATAAAGTATTATGTAAATGATGAGATTCAAGGTTCAAATCCCCGTGAAAAAAAAACAAAACCAAAACAAACAAACAAAAAACAAAAACAAAAAAACTAGCTACTCTTGGTAGAACCACTCTCTAATTTAAATGTTGATTTTTAAGGTTTTTTGTAGTTATGATATTTGGTTTTTAATGTCATGGTTGAAAATGTTCAAATTTTAAAGTTTCTTGTGTTCATGATATTTGGCTTTTAATGTTATGATTAAAAATTGTTGGAATTTTAATGTTTTTGAGAGTCGTGATTTTGGTTTTTAATATCATGGTTGAAAATTGTTGAAATTATAACCCTAAAAAAAAGGTGCTACGAGTAGCACCAATTTTTTTTATTTAAGGGTGTTTTTTCATGTTTTTTTTAATGCAAAAATATAAGTTTTTAGGGCTAAAGTTCTTGTTTTAAGTTCACAATTCTTGTTAGGTTGATAACTTTTCTTATAAGTTAATTTTAATATTTGCTTAATTTTTACAATGAGAGAACAACCTTACCCCTATTCATATTCATTAGAAAAATATAGGTAAAAACGATGAATAACTTATTGAAATAGAAGGGGAACTTCATGAATTAACTTTAAAATTTCATATGTGATAATGTATACATATTTTACCTTGTCCAACTAGCTTTTAAAAGCTGGGAATCTTCATTGTTTACACTGTAAGTGTTAATAGGGAGCTCTATATAGAGTTATCACTTTGGAAGTTTTTGTTTTACTACTTCTTTTCATATGTTATTTCTTTAATTTCCTTGTCCTTTCTTTAAATATGCATTATTTAACATAGGACTTAGGCGCAAGGTCATTTTAATGAGGTGACATAGTTCTAGCGTTTATAATTTTCAACTTTTACCTTTCATGCTCTTTACTTCTTGCCATTTTTTTTAACTTTATTTGACTTAGGCTTACATTGGTCTTCAATTTTCTTGACTAGACCTTGTTAGATGAGATATAATAAGTCAAATATGAGTGGGAATAAATTAATTTTATGATTGATACATAGGTGAAAAGTGAAAATGATGTAAAGTGATAAGTATGGTTAGGATATGAAGTATGTTAACTCAATTGGATCCCTAGTAGTATGATTTGACCCAAGTCTCGATGATACTTATCTAAGGACAATTATATTCTTGTGTGATACAAAAATATAAGATAGTACATTTTATTATTATTAATAAGTGTTACTAGATCATAACTAATGTTTACCAATTCATGACTAGATAAGAAACCACCACACCATGTCCAAGCAAGGAACCATACATGAGAGAATATCACTTCAGCTAAATAAAGATCATGTGTATGAATACATGAAATACCACATATGAGCACATATAATATATGAGATGTCAAACATAGGGGCTATATGCCATGGATAAGTCATGTGAACTAACTCATAATTGATGTGGGGCTATTTCATCATGTTTTTTATGGAAGAACTAGAATAACAAGTTTGAATAGGAAAAAAATGAGTTGGAGAGCTTATCCAAGGAGCAACACCACACCTAAGTGAGGATGATTCTACAAGAAATTACCTTGAAAGTGAAACAATAGCTTCAAACATTTAACCTTGAACCTTTTTCTTGAATTTGAAATAATAGTTATAAATTTTGCATGCTATGGACCACATATTGGCTTGGTTACTTTATAAGTTCAAAGAAAGGCATCATTCCTTTGAATCCCCTAGCTAAGGATGTTACACATTAATGGAAAACTCTTTTTCCTATTTCCCTTTGTGATTTCTATTCACTGATCCATTAATTTGAGGATGTTGGAGTCTCTAATAACACTAAGTGCACTATATCACATTACTTAGCCAAAGAGATTGGTTCCAATTCATGGTCTAACTTATTTTATTCAAGCCTCTTCTCCATATTTATTGAGTTGCAACAAGGTAGGTTAACAAACAATGGAGGGGACAACTAATTTATTATGACTATATTCATATCAAAATCACACCTTGTAAAATGGTTAGACAAGGATCAATCTAGTTATTTGGTTTGTCTTTAATTTTTTTCCTAAGAAACCTTAGCCTTTAATCATACTTTGTTAATGTGGTTGATCTCTAAACACACCCTACCTTAAAGGACATTTTTTCATAACCTATATCACACATTCATTTATAATATTTACACTATAATTATAATGACCTTATCTTATAGATATTTATATTGATAAGGTTCTATGTAGATTTCAACATAGGAGAAAACACCCTTCAAGAATTTATCTTAATAAATTTACCCAAGGTATTTTTATTTCCTTTTAGGTATTCCCTTTTCCATAAGTGGAGTTAGAGATTCAACATTATTACCCAAAATGGGGTGGAGGAAATGGACATGAAATTAAGGTTGAAATTCAAGAAAATTGTTTTGAAGAAAGGCCAAATTTACTCTATGGTTGTGATCCCTCATTTTTCAACCTTCTTATATAGTGTTCTAGTGAGTTAAAATATATAACTAATAATCTTATGAAATAAAGTTTTATTTTGTATGTTGAACCCTAGTTGGAATAAATACTTTGAATGGGTTTGTAGATGATGGCCACAACCCATTGAATTTATAAATCAAATCTTTTGCCTTATAGTTGTTAATGAATAACTAATCACTTATGAATGAGTTCATAACATGGGGGTGTATTTATAACAACCCTTGGTTGATTTTCCATGTAAAAAATATAAGACCAAGGTCATGTTAGAAAATTATATATTACAGAGCAATGGAACAAATAGAATATTGCAGAAATATAAACACAGAAAATGCATAAAACTAGAGAGACACAGATATACGTGGTTCACCCAGTTTGGGCTACGTCCACCCCGAACAGCCAGTCCTTCCTTTCTATTACCCAGCAAAATGAAGAGACACAACCTACAGTAGATCTGTTGTAATATCCTTTGTTTTCTCTCACAGTATCATCTCTCTGTTTCTCGCTTGGAGAATACACATCTATATTTTCACAACCTCAATACAATGCCCTCATACAAAGAGAGGGGTTTCCTTCTAGGGAAAAAAACCCTAAACTAAACATAAGTTCTACCATCAGACCATCTGCCTAATGAACAACCCAGATTGACTAGAAATTACTATACTTTTTCAAGGTAATTTTACATCTGTTTTTAGCTTCGGGGGCGCTGCCCCCAAAACCCCCGCCAAGGGACCGCTGGCCCCAAGAACCCCCAGCTAGGGGGGAATGGCCCCCCCACATGGAGGGGTGTACAAACTTCATGGGGTATACATCCGGATGAAACAAAGACCTCTAAATAATCATGCTCCACACCCAACAATCTCCCACTTGGAGAATGATCTTCATTTGTTGGACAATGACTCCTCTTTGGACCTAGTTGTTTCTCATCTTCATTGTCATCCTTGAAGACCAATTGAAACTAAGCATATTCTCAGTTTATCCCTGGTTACAACTTTTGTTAGCATATCTGCAGGATTCTGGCTAGTGTGTATCTTTTGCAGTTTCAACTCTCCATCTTCCAACATTTATCGTATGAAATGGTACTTGAGCTTATATGTGTTTAGTCCTGGAATGAAATGTTGAGTTCTTTGCAAGATGAATGGCACTTTGGATATCACTGTATAATGTGCCCATTCATGCTTCTTACCCAATTCACCCATAAACCTTTGTAACCAAATCATTTCTTTACTAGCCTCTGTAGCAGCAACATACTCTGCTTCTGTTGTTGAAAGTGCAACAACACTTTGGATTTTTGAAACCCAACTAACAGTTGTTCCACCTACAGTAAATACATATCTTGTAGTTCTCCTCTTGTTATCTCTGTCACCTGCCATGTCTACATCAACATATCCCTATAGAGAAATGTTTGAACCACCAAAGCATAATGCTTGATTTGTGGTACCTTTCAAATATCTAAGAATCCATTTCACTGCCATCAAATGTTCCTTTCCTGGATTGTTCATGTACCTGCTTACAACTCCCACTTCATGTGCAATATCAGGCCTTGTGCAGACCATTGCATACATTAAGATTCCAATTGCTAATGCATATGGAACTTTAGACACATAATCCATGTCTTCTTGGGTCTTTGGGAACATTTCCTTACTAAGTTTGAAATGGATAGCAAAAGGTGTACTAACTGGTTTTGCATTGTGCATATTAAATCTTTTCAACACCTTTTGTATGTACTCATTCTGAGACAATGTTAATTTACGATTTTTCCTGTCTCTAGTTATTCTCATACCAAGGATTTGTTTTGAGCTCCCAAAACCTTCATTGCAAATGAATTTGCCAATTTTATTTTGAGCACATTTATTTCTTGCATGTTAGACCCTGCAACAAGCATGTCATCTACATACAATAACAATATAATATAGTTGCCATCATTTTGCTTTTTCAGATAAACACAATGATCAGAGTGACATCTAGTACAACCTTGTTCAGACATAAACTTGTCAAATTTTAGATACCACTGCCTTGGAGCCTATTTTAAGCCATACAAGCTCTTCTTCAACCTGCACACTAGTTTCTCCTTCCCTTTTACCTCATATCCTTTGGGCTACCGCATATATATCTCTTCCTCCAAATCCCCATGGAGAAAGGTTGTCTTTACATCTAACTGCTCAAGATGCAAACCTTCAACTGTTACTAGACTCAAAATAGTTCTGATTGAAGTCATTTTAACAACAGGAGAAAATATTTCATCAAAATCAATACCTTTCTTTTGTGCAAACCCCTTCACCAAAAGTCTAGCTTTCTACCTCTATTTTCCTCCATCTTCTTCCTTCAGCCTGTAAACCCATTTATTCTACAATGTAGTTTTACTTGTAGGAAACCTAACTAAGTCCCAAGTCTGGTTATGCATTAAGGAGTCCATCTCTTCTTCCATGGCTAGCTCCCACTTCTTCCTGCTTTCAACCTGCATTGCTTCTTCATAACATTCGGGTTCACCAGAATCAATCAACAATAAATAATATAATGGAGAGTATCATTCAGGGGGTATACTTATCCTGGTAGAACTTCTAACACCACTTTCAGGTGTTTGGGGTGCCTGTTGCTATTGTGGTGGTTGATGTTGTTGTGGTTGTTGATTATTATTATTTTCAGGCACATTTACTGTTTCAATGATTTCATCAAGAACTGTGTATTCCTTGTTTTCCTTTTCCTATTTCTTTTCCTGCAACTGATTCTTATACAAGACCTTTTCATTGAATATTACATCTCTGCTCCTAATGATTTTTTTATTTTCGTAATCATATAAGCGATAACCAAAATCATTAACACCATATCCAATAAAGGTACATTTCTTTGACTTTGCCTCAAGCTTTGTTCTATTTTCTTTATCAATATGGACAAAGGCCTCACAACCAAAAGGCTTTAGAAAGAGTAGTTTACCTTTTTACCTGTCCATGCTTCCTCTGGAACACCACCATCCAAGGAACTTGAAGGCCCTCTGTTTATTAGATAAACAACAGTATCTACAACATCTGCCCAAAATTGTGGAGGCAATCCTGCATGCAATCTCATGCACCTTGCACGCTCCATGATTATTCTGTTCATCTTTTCTGACACACCATTTTCTTGTGGTGTTCTTGGAACTGTCTTCTCTTTGCGAATTCCATGCTCTGAACAGTAC
This sequence comes from Pinus taeda, assembly GCA_000404065.3. Taxonomy (NCBI): domain Eukaryota; kingdom Viridiplantae; phylum Streptophyta; class Pinopsida; order Pinales; family Pinaceae; genus Pinus; species Pinus taeda. The sequence continues at coordinate 29,517 of APFE030649106.1, read as the reverse complement.
CTATCAAACTCTTTGTTGTAATATTCACCTCGATTTTCTGATTTGAGACACTTCAATTTCTTTCCTGTCTCAATCTCAACCAAAGCTTTCCATTTCTTGAAAGTATCAAATACATCAAATTTATTCTTAATACAATAAATTCAAGTTTTTCTAGTTGCATCATCAATAAAAGTAACATAATAACGAGAGCCACCGAGAGATGATACCTGAGCAGGTCCCCATACATCTGTATGCACAAGCTCCAATTTTTCATTCTTCTTTTCTTTCCCAACTCTGAGAAATCTGACTCTCTTCTGTTTTTCATAAATGCAATTCTCACAGAAGTCCAAATCAACATTCTTCAAACCCGGCAACAAATTCCTTGAGTGAAGAATCTTCATCCCTTTTTCACTCATGTGTCGAAGCCTATGATGCCATAATGCTGCATCTGCTCCTTTGGAAGTTAAAGCATTAACAGAGTTAGAAATACCATTGCATAAATACAATGTACCAACCTTTTCGCCTTTTGCTATTACCAGGGCTCCTTTGGTGACCTTCCAAGCTTTATCTGTGAAAGTTGTCACACAACCTTCACCGCCTAACTGCCTGTTGAAATCAGATTTTTCTTTAGATCTGGAACATGCCTTACCTCCTTTAGTAGCCATTGGTTTCCATTCTGTGTTTTTACAAGAACCTTACCCATTCCAACAATTTTACAGGGTTTATCATCACCCAAACGAACTTGTCCAAAATCTC
>APFE030649099.1:0-43970 GCA_000404065.3 Pinus taeda | reverse complement strand
AAACCCCAATGTGGGGAAACCCTTGATCAATTCTTCTTATATGTTCTTCAATAGTTCAGCAGAGAGAGAGAGAGTACATTTACAACAAAAGTCAACACTTTGACTTTCTAGATAAGAGAATCAATCATCTCTACATCAGATCAGTTGAAGACATGTTGCTTCAACTGATTCTCCAAGGTGACTCCTTCACCTATCATTGTGCTGCATCTTGTCCATATGCTGCACCTCACCGTGCTGCACCATGTTGCCCTCATTATCACAGTGCTGGACCTATTGACCATGCTATGCACTTCATGTTGCTGCTCCTGTCACTTTGCTGCACTAATCACTGAGCTGCTCTCATCATAGATCTGCACCCATCACTGATCTGCACTCAATGTTGCATCTCACTACTGTCTCTAATACCATGTTGCATCCAACTGTTGCATCTCACTGCTATCTCTAATACTATGCTGCATCTAGCCATGTTGTCTAACTTTTAACTGCACAAGTAGTCACATCAACCTTCAGTCCTTATCCTTGGGCAACCCTTAACAGAATATGTTGTTGGCTATGGCATGCGGCCTAGCCCAGCAGCAAGCAAGTTTGTCTACCAATCTGCCTTATTGCTGCACAGTCATACTCATAACAGATCTCAAATGTGTCACGCTATCATCTATAGCTTTGTGACTTAGATCTGACTTTCCTTACAGCATCTAAGGGTTTCTTCCTTACAGAGTTATGGACCTCTTAAACTTCATCCTTTGGCTGATAGGGTCCTCTCCAATTGCGACCAAGATGACCTCCTTGAGGGCTGAGACTAGGGCATCATTGACCCTACTTGGACAACGGTTTGTAGCACAAATGACAGCTACTAAAGACCCTTTATTTCAATGGTTGTAACCTTCACCTTTCATTGCGGCTAGGGCAGATAGATGCCTCTTTGAAATTGCGAATTAGATTGAGTGTTTGGACAGTAGATGAGAAACCTTTTAGGCAGTGTATGATGGCTCTCTTTGACTGCTAGAGATCTTCTAGAACAGCGGCCAAGTCTTTCCATTATCAGTGGCTAGGTTAAGGCTATAGTCCTCCCAATAGGACTGCAGCTAGGGCTTGCTTTTACAGCAGTCAAGGCACATAAGAACCCTCTTTAAACTGCGTCCTAGAACAGTTTGTTAGGGCAACGTTAGGGCATTTATTCTTGTTGTGTAGGAAGGTCACGTTTAGGGCAGCGTAGAACTTTTCTTAGAGGGTTGTCCTTCCTGCGTTATGAGACCTTCCTCCCTGACTACGTAAGCCTTCTTCTTGCTGCATATGAGACTTCTCCATCAAGGTAGCATAGAGCCTTGTCCATGACAGCTTCTAGGGCATCTTCTATTAGGGCAACGTATCACCTAGAGCACTCCTTCTAGATCTCATCTTCACCAAACCCAAAACAAATGAAGATAAATCACAAGAGAGTGTGTGAAATGACTTGAAGGCCACCTCTATTTATACTAAAACATTGAGCACAAGTGGGTTTATTTGGTTGCTGACCGACCTTGACGAATTGTCCGATAACACTAATAAATTCATATTTTCATGAATACTTGTCAGAATCAGATGATCTTTAGATCAATCCTACACTTCTCGATGACAGAGATCCAAGAAAAATATCAGCTGCCATTAATAAGATGACCCACATGATGTTTGGCCCTAGTTTCCAATTTTAACACTCGCTCTCAACTAGGGAGAACTCCATCCGCTGATCCATATGTCTGACTGCACTATCTCTGCCATCAATGCTCTGCGCAGTTCTGCTTTGTTGAACTATGAAGAAGAAGAATTGATCGAGAATGTCTCATACCATTCTCTACTGACCAAAAGTCAGTTTTATTGATCCCAGATTAATATCACAAGAGAGTGTCTCAAACCACTCATACTGATCCAGATCAGTTTCATTGATCCTAGATCAATGGAGGTCATCCTAGTACAGGGAGTACGATAGATACAACAATGCGTCCATCGATAGTACTACTATGGTCCCTAACCCCATTTCCCTACTCATTGATCAGATGAGAGGTACTTCCCATGAATCCCAGACTACATGGGTAGGATGCCTCAACAAGAGAACTAATCATCCTATCTACAGGAGAACGAATCATCCTATCCCACAGTTGCCACAGAGAACTAATCATCCTGGCCCACAGGAGAACTAATCATCCTGTTCAACAGTCGCCACGGAGAACTAATCATCCTAGCCCACAGGGGAACTAATCATCCTGTTCTACAGTTGCCAGAGGAGAACTAATCATCCCGGCCCACAGGAGAACTAATCATCCTATTCATAGTGCACCACCATGGGAGGGTGAGTCGCCCTGTGGTCATATCTCGCTCCAGTAAGTACCCCAAGCCCCCCAGAGCTCCCAGAGCTCAATGCATGCAACATGCAGGACCCTTATATGAAGGTCTCTCAACGACTTCAAGTCATTCGGGAAAATCACAAATTTGACCTTTCCCCAAGGCTTTGACAAAGTGTTTGCGACCTGTACATCAATCTCAATGCGATGGAGCCTCCTCGCTCATTAACTTACCATATCCCAAATAAAGTTAGTATATGATATCTATATGCTGGAGCAATCATCGAATACGGTATTCCTCAATAATCGAATCCCCCCTGGTTGTCACAAAGAATCATCGTGGTATTCATCATGCGTACAAACAATTCACTGATGAGCTTCCACAACTAGGCAGCTTCACACAAGATCATACTCATAGCTATGTATTCGATCTTGGCGATGCTTATAGCAACCAACTTCTGCTTCCTGCTCATTCATGATATGACGCAGAATCCAAAGAGAACCAACACTAAGAAGTGCTCTAGTGATCCTCCACACTGCCTGCCCAGTCAACTTTTCAATAATCATGCAGCTTCATATTTCTGGCAGCGTATTTCAATCCATGAGAGATTGTGCCCCGAAGATATCTCAAAAGATTCTTGGCACCAATCGAGTGAGGCTCAATCAAATATGAGCTCACCATGCTAATTGCAAAACATATATCTGGACGGAAGTTCACCAAGAACATCAATGCAAATGAGTTTATGAAACTCAGAGGCATTTCCAAAATCTGGTTCGGCATCACCACCATATAACTTTTGAAGGTTAAGATCCTCTAGGTAGTCACGGGCTTGCAGTTTACCATTCCACATTCTGAATCCAACTCCCTCTTACTTCTGCAAGTGAGAGGGTCTTCACCTATCAGAAATAGGTCATCCTTAGAAGGTGCCGGTATGAGAGGTCTATCATCCACAACCTTCGAGCAATGGTTTAGATTGGTTTCACTCCTAGTGAATCTCAGCTTCATCAGACAACTATCAATCCTGTAATACTATGCCCGGGGTGTTTGCTTCAAGCCATAGAGGGCTTTCTTCCCCCTGCACATATGTGATTCCCTGATATGAATCTCAAACCTTCTGGGTTGTTCCAAACCTGTGAACCTGTTACATTTGGGGGAATGGTCCCCTTGTAAGATTTTCCTTCAATACATCTTAGACATGTACCTTCATGCTCCTTTTGAATTCAGGTATCTGAGTCACCATCTGACTCCCATCGGTTAGGGCCTCATACAGTAGATCTCAGGTGCTGTAGATGAGATATGTCATGATCCCCAATGGACCATCCTGCAACTTGATACAAATTGCCAACTCTGAACCCACGAGAAAAAGCATCTTAGAAAATTCTATTTTCATACATGTACCTTTCCATCGATGAATGCCACCCTGTAACCTTTGACTTCCATTGCCAAAATGGACACCAATTTCTTCTTGCAATCAAGTACATAAAAGAGATTATGTGAATGAATCGAGTTATCCTCATTCAATTGAGGGGTAACACCCTTTCCAGGATAGGTGGCATCGGCTCCAAGTATGATCCCACAAATGTTTCCATCTCTACCAAATTAGAGAGAGAGCACCCTTCTATCCGATGGAGTGCTTGGGGTTCCTTTCTTTCTCTGAAGAGTCAGTCGTTTCCTTGATGTCCTGCATTATCTATCATTCCTCTAACCATTGAAGCAATGTTTTAAAAAACGGCCGACTCAGAACCGACTCAGCGGAGTTGGTCCGAGCCAGCCTTGGATTTTGTGACCCGACCATTGAACCAATTCGGCTGGCTGGGTTAATACTGAGTCGGCCGAGTCCTTATCAACTCGGCCGGGTTACGTACAGCGGCTAGTGAACCCAAAATAAAAGGCTTTTTTTTTTTTTTTGGGGACTCCCTGAGCTTCCCTCTGACTCATGGGTTTCCCTGTCTGACTCTGATCCCTAGTATTGATATGCTATTCATAGTAATGTTAAATTCTTAAAGTAAAAGTGACATTCTCCTTAATTTTCATTTTCATCCTTTTACTTAAATTTTTAACATTACCATGAAATGACTCAAGATGTTTGAGAGTGGTTCCAGCCTCACTGGATTTCATATGGAGAAAGTAGAATTTTAGATTTCATTCAAAATCCAGCAGACTTATCAGTTTTTCAGCATTTCAGGATTGGGGGATTGCAATGCTCCCATTGAATTTTGTCATGTATTAGGGTATGGAACTTGTATTTAATCAAGAGCACCAATCCCTCTATGTACCTTGATGTTAGTGGCATTGATTGTCGAACTCCTCCGAGATTCGCTCCCAAACCGAGAGCTTCTGAAAAATCCCGCTCCCAAGTAACACTGAGCCAGATGATGTTGGCAACTCTAGCAGTAGCTAGTAGTATTGGTCACAGACTTTTGTTGTAGAGGCCATTTCTAGCCTCCTTGGTTATGTGTTTTTGTTTTGATCTCTATATCATCATCGTGTATGTATTGGACAGTGCACTGGGTGCCTTTTTGATATAATGGATTATATTCATGAGCCTACTTTTGATCATATGTTGTCTTCTATCTATATTCTAATGCTGAGTGTTTGGAAACATGAATGAAAATCTTTAAAATTATGTGTTTTTATAAAAAATAAATATTTAAATTTTTAATGTATTTTTTACAACAACCGAGTCATTGAAATCAAGTCGGCCGAGTCGATACTGAGTCGGAATCGGAGTCAGAGTCAACCCTCGGCCGAGTCGGAGTAGGAGTTTTAAAACATTGCATTGAAGATGTCCCCGGAATTATTGTTATCATCATCAAGTGATGTGTCCCAGCCATTCAGACACTCCACATAATGGCCAAACTTATTGCAACCAAGGCATTTGCCTTTCCTTCCTCCCTTAGGTCCAGACTTCCCATTGAAGTGATCTTTAGGTGAGCCATCAGAAGCTTCCGCTGCACCATTCTGATAATATTCTCAGCTTCAATTTCGCCCTCGGTGAATTTGAAGAGGGATGAGGAACCCATTGATCCTTTTGTCATTTCCTAACTGTCTTCGGTGGTTGCTCTTTCGCTCTTGCTTGGGCATTGTCTTCACCTCAGCTCTGATACCATGTTAAATTTAGGTATGTTCTATGCTTAGAGCAATTTATTTCAATTTTCATAGTTAGTTCAATATCTTTTCCAAATTAGCAATCACATCAGCATTAAAGTAAACTGCAGATAGAACATAAACATAAATCACAGAAGACATGCCAAGAGAAGAGGACACAAGATGTGCCGCTATCCAGGGACAAACCCCAATGTGGGGAAACCCTTGATCAATTCTTCTTATTTGTTCTTCAATAGTTCAGCAGAGAGAGAGAGAGATAGTACATTTACAACAGAATTCAACACTTTGACTTTCTAGATAAGAGAATCGATTATCTCTACATCAGATCAGTTGAAGACATGTTACTTCAACTGATTCTCCAAGGTGACTCCTTCACCTATCATTATGCTGGATCTCGTCCATATGCTGCACCTCACCGTGTTGCACCATGCTGCCCTCATCATCATAGTGATGGACCTATTGACCATGCTATGCACTTCATGTTGCTGCTCCTGTCACTGTGTTGCTCCAATCACTAAGCTGCTCTAATCACAGATCTGCACCCAATGCTGCACCCATCACTAATCTGCACTCAATGATGCATCTCACTGCTGTCTCTAATACCATGCTGCATCCAACTGTTGCATCTCACTATTGTCTCTAATACCATGCTACATCCAACTGCTGCATCTAACCATGTTTTCTAACATGCTGACCACACAAGTAGTCACATCAACCTTCAGTCCTTATCCTTGGGCAACCCTTAACACAATATGATGTTGGCAATGGCCTGCGGCCTAGCCCAACAGCAAGCAAGTTTGTCATACAGTACCCAACTTTTACCCTTGAAGAACAATGTCTACCAATCTACCTTATTGTTGCACAGTCATGCTCATAACAGATCTCAAATGTGTCACGCTGTCATCTACAGTAATGTGACTTAGATCAGACTTTCCTTACAGTGTCTAAGGGTTTCTTCCTTACAAAGTTATGGACCTCTTAAACTTCATCCTTTGGCTAATAGGGTCCTCTCCAATTGCGGCCAAGGTGACCTCATTGAGGGCTCAGAGTAGGGCATCATTGGCCCTGTTGTCGCACAGAGTGTCTAGGCACCATGACAACGCTCAGATAGGGGGCTATCACCCTGATCCCTAATCTCTCCGTTTAAGCCGTCTCCCTAGGCTAAGGGGGGTAGACCCTATGAGATAAAGGAATACCAACTGGAAATCAGTTGACTTGGGAAACACAGCGAAGGAATCAAGCCACTGATGAGTATTTAAAATTTCATTAGATCTTTAAATGCTCAAGACTAGTGCCTTCGCTAGATGAAGAGAAAACTGAATAATTGGTTTGTTGCTCTTGCTTAGGAAATAGAAATATGAACAAACCTTTTAACAATTGCTTGAGAATACTTACTGAAATGTCTAGCATACAATGAGCATTAACACATTCAAGCAATAACGATCAATTTCAATGACTTAGCAAAGCCCCAGTAATTAAATTCTCAAAAGATCAAATACTTTGAATAATCACGAAATTTAAAAGCTAAGCACCTAGAATTTAAAATGATTATGCTTGAAATTCCAAACCTAGGAAAATTTATCGCTTTCCAAATAGTTAAACTCCAAATAGCATATTTAAGCACTTTTAACTATAGTAAAATAATAAAATATTGAAACCATAAGAATCTTTACTTTCAAAGCTTTAAATCCACAATCTTAGAAAATCCTTTTGGAAAATTATTTATTTATATATTTATTTTTTTTAATTTTTTACTCAAATCCTAAAGATTAATCTTTATGCTTTTTTAGGAAATTTTTTATTTTTTTATTTTATTATTATTAATTTCTTTCAATTAAATCTAAATCTAAACCAAATAAAGATCTAACTTAAAAATTTTATTGATTTTAAATCAAAATAAAACAAAGAAAAATAAAAATGAAACAAATTAACAAAAAATCGAACTATATGCAAATTTATGCTTAAATATGATTCAAAGGAATTAACCCTAAGCTAAAACCATGAAACTTAACTTAATAGTAAATTAAGAAGAAAAAAAATTCGAAATGCCAAATCCTAAACTAAACGCATAAAAGAAATAAACTAAAGCATGAGCGTATTGTTTTCACTGTTATGCTTGTGTGCATGTCTTTGATGGCGATGACCAGTAGCTAGACAGAGGAAGGCAGCAATGGCAAGAAGAGAGTCAATGAGCTCAAGGGAGATGAGATCCACGCAGGTTTTTTTGCAGGTATGGCAGCTAGGAGCTATACGCAGATGGTAACATGGGATTGCGTGGAGGAGCGAGCAACGTATAAGCGCTGCGCAAGGGTGCCTATACCACAACAGCGAGGAGAGGGTACCGAACGAAGAGGTGAGGAGACCACAGAAGGAAAATGCTTGCAAGTTGAAGCTGTGATGTGGATGCAAAAAAAATGGACGGCAACGTGGGGAGCAATACATAGGCTTAGAGATAGCACATGGTCAGTGAGCAGTGAATGATGGATGGGGGATAAGCAGACAGTGTATGAGAATGGAGCAACGGGGAGCCAAATGGGAGTGCGACCACACGAGGAGAGCTTGGAGGTGGCAAGACAAAGCAAGGAAGGGAAAGAAAAACGCGTGGGGAGAAGGTTGATTTGCGAGATGTGTGGACTATGAAGAATTTGCAGGTTGATGAGAGCAGTGTGGGGAGCTTGAATGAAGACTGTGGATGAAGCTGGAGCAGCACATTGAAGAGCAGTAACTAATGATGGCATATAGTGAGAAGGGCGAAGGGGATAGCAGACGCCGCAAGGAAACTCGAAATTTTTCTAGAAACCTCAACACAGCAACAAACAAGAGAAGAAAGCAGATCAGTGCCCCAAAAACCCTCGAGGAAATTTCAATAAAAATTTTAAATTTTCCCTGCTTCAGATTTGACTGATGAAAAACCCAAAAATTTTCTAGATCTGAAACAAATACCCCTACAAGAGTTGACTCTAAGGCCAGATCTTACCCTCCAGGGCCTAGATCTGGCTTCAAACAAAATCTCCTCTTCAGATTTGCAACTTGCAATAACAAAAAAAAACAAAACACCCAGAAATAATATATGCAAGGATGAAACTAAAAACCCAAAACCGGCTAATAATTACAGTATTCACAAGTTAAAGGCTCTAAGCAGCGAGATCTGCCATTATTCCACACATATTTTTTAAAATTTTAAATTTAAGATGAGGTTCTTCAGAAAACCCTTCATGCATCCACAACAGAAGTTCTAATGATAAGCCCGGGATCAAAACCAGTTGGTCTCTTTAGAAAATGCTATCTTGGAGTTGGCTAGTCCAACTAAAAGCTTCCCCGAACGCCTGGTAATCTCAAAACCAAGGATTTCCTGCACAGCTTAATTCAACCATTAACATAGAGAGAGAAAACGACAATGAAATTCAGATCTAATGGAGATACCTACCATTAATTTCAGATATTAAACTATCATTCAAACCCTAGTGATTAAACAAGATACTTGTGTTTAAATCACATTCAATAAGCTAACATCAATGGCCAAAGGTAAATTTAAGCAAGAAAATAAAACATCTTACAGCATTCCTCGAAGAGTAACACCAGCAGAGATTAACTCCAAATTCTTTCTTTATTTGCACATGAAAAACGATTACAAGAGAGCTTTCACTCAGCACACGACTCAAAGATCATATGATCTCAATTGACAACTAACCTTCTATTTAAAGAAAATTTTCCCAATAGCTAGTTCGAGTGATCCTTGTCAAAGTGATCTCAACCGTCAATGAAGATCAAAATTTCTTTTAATCTCAACCGTCGAAATTTTAAATAATGAGGAAATTTCGAATTTTTCAATTAAATATATTTAATAAATTCAAAAAATTAAAATTTTGCATTTATTTCCTCAATACTTTGACTTTTACTTAACCCCAGGGACCTAAGACATAAAATTTAACAAAATAATCAAATAATCTTAGTCCCTGCACCACTTAAGATTTTCTCTCGAGCTCTCTATTAAGTCTCACAAAACCATCACCTCTAGGAGAAGGAATCATAGCATATGACCAATTCATTTGAATACTCCCTCCTAGATCAGAGGCCCATTTTCTAGATAAAAGCATACCCTAGGCATCAGGCACATCAACAACAACAATGTCCATAACAATCATAATGTCAGGGTAAACTGATAAATGAACTTGTAAGTCTTTGAGCAAACCATGAACTTCAATCTTCTTAGAATCCATGGCACATATATTGTAGTAGGGCCTAAAAACTCTTAAATTAAGTTGTTCCATGACCCTCTTAGTCATGACACAAGCTGATGCACCAGAATCCAGCATGCAATTATTCAATTTATACTCATCAACCATCAAAGTGATAAAGAAAGGTTGATGATCCTTGTTATCTGAATCTAAACTTTGCAAATATATAGGAGCATCGTAATAATCAACCTCAAGGGCTTTCTGTTGAGAAAAATTAACTTGAGGACCTTCAATAGCTTTTACTAACTTAGCCCTTTCGGAAGGAATTTTCACAATCTTGGAGACAGGAACCCAGATTTTCGCATTATTAAACTAACTTCCCAAATCGACATCTAATCCAAAGTTTGAACCCAGGTTAAAAATACAAGGGGGAATTTGATCCCCGCTCTAATCTTTATCCCTTCTTTGATAAGTTAAACCTTTATCTCTAGCAATTTCCATGATTTGCTCTAGAAAAGGTTATAATTTAGCCATAATATCATCTTCATTTTCAAAATTATTTATACTAAAAGCTTACGAGGGATGCATAACATCCCAACTGTTTTCCTTAACTTCCATCCAATGTTTCATAGATAAAGGAAACTCTTAACCTACTACATTTATTTGATTACCTGCCCCAAACATTCCATTATCAAAAATCCTTCTATGGGGCAAGTAGCCTCCTCATGAAGAGCATCACAAGCCCAAGAGTAAGGCTGAGGATCATCAACCAAATTAGTATGTTCAAGCAGATTAGGAGGTCTCTGCTCACTAGATTGACCTTTCTTTTGCCAATTGTTATTTCGATTATTATTATTAGTTCTAGACTGGAAATTTTGCGTTTGAGCTCTTTCCATTTGGACCAACCTATTCTACAACATAGCTAATTCCTTAGCATGGTTAGAGGTTAATTTTGCTTGATTAATTTCCATGTTTTCAATCTTTTGCAGTAATTTCTGAACAAGTTCGTTATCATGTTCTTGAACCTCTTTTCCTTTAGGTTCTTTCAATTTCATTGAAGCCCTATCAAAACCTTGGATTTCAAATTTCCCAGATGCTGCCTTGTCCTTTTCAAGTTCTATGGTTAAAGCTTGACAATCCCTATAGCAAAAAGTTTAGCATGTCTCAACTCATAAGAAGGCTCAGGGCTAAAGGCATCAATATAAAAATCTCGAAGAGATTTATCAGTAGGTTTATAATCTTGAGGTAATTCCTTAATAATGTCATTAAACCTTTTGTTAAATTCTTTAGCGGTTTCATTCTCTCTTTTTTATTATGCTAATAGTTTTCACAAGGTGTCTTCCTTCTCTCTTATCTCCATACTTTTCCTTAAAGGCATTAACAATCGATTGCAAGGAATCAAATGAATCTCGAGGATTTTCCGTAAACCAATCTAAAGCATCCCCCTCCAAAGTAAGAACAAAAAGGGTCATTTTAACATCTTCATGATTAAAATTAGCAACCCTTGCATACCCAGCCATGAACTAAAAGATTTCAAATGAGAGCTAGCACTAATTGCATTATTTCCCTGAAAGATAAGCAATTTATCCATCCCATGCTTTGGAATATCATTGGGATAACCTTGAATATTAGAAAAATCACAAGGGGCGAATATGTCCATGATGTCGTGCTCGACTAGGTTGGTAAAAAGTAAGGGGATATCAGAGAGGGCTTCTTGTCCGAGATGATCAAGAAGTGTACGAGAAGAGCGTTTGTGTAATCATACTCTAAGAGCCCTTTCAGAATCAGGAGCAGGATTAACCAAACCGCTTGGATGCCTTCTAGTATACACCCTTGCGGAAGGTAAATGAAGTGGAGTCGCCACCCGGACAGGAAGTGTAACACGGAAAAAACGAAAGGAAGTAGTCAAGGACAAGAAAGAACAAGAGGAAAGAAACAAGACGAATGTCGAGGAAACCAAGGACAGAAAAAACTCTATCCCCGGCAACAGCGCCAAAAAATGTTGTCGCACTGAGTGTCTAGGCACCGCGACAACGCTCAGACTAGGGGCTCTCCGTTTAAGCTGTCTCCCTAGGCTAAGGGGGGTAGACCCTATGGGATAAAGGAAGACCAACTAGAAATCAGCTGGCTTGGGAAACACAGCGGGGGAAACAAGCACCTGATCAATATTTAAAATATGATTAGATCTTTAAATGCTCAAGACCAGTACCTTCGCTAGATGAAGAGAAAACTGAGTAATTGGTTTACTGCTCCTGCTTAGGAAATAGAAATATGAACAAACCTTTTAACAATTGCTTGAGAATACTTACTGAAATGTCTAGAATACAATGAGCATTAACACATTCAAGAAATAGCGATCAATTTCAATGACTTAGCAAAGCTCTATCAATTAAATTCTCAAAAGATTGAATAATTTGAATAACCACAAAATTTAAAAGCTAAGCACCTAGAATTTAAAATGATTATGCTTGAAATTCCAAACCTAGGAAAATTTATCGTTTTCCAAATAGTTAAACTCCAGATAAAAAATTTAAGCACTTTTAACAATAGTAAAATGATAAAACACTGATACCATAAAAATATTTTCTTTCAAAGCTTTAAATCCACAATCTTAGAAAATCCTTTTGGAAAATTATTTATTTATTTATTTTACTCAAATCCTAAAGATTAATCTTTATGCTTTTTTAGGAATTTTTTATTTTTTTATTTTATTTTTTATTATTAAATTTATTTATAAATCTAAAATTCTAACCAAAACTTAACTTTAATCTAAACCCAATAAAGATTAATTAAACTTTAATTGATTTTAAATCAAAATAAAACAAAGAAAAATAAAAATCAAACAAATTAACAAAAAATCAAACTATATGAAAATTTATGCTTACATATGATTCAAAGGAATTAACCCTAAGCTAAAACCATGAAACCTAACTTAATAATAAAAAATAAAAAATAAAAAATCGAAATGCCAAATCCTAAACTAAACGCATAAAAGAAATAAACTAAAGCATGAGCGTATTGTTTTCACTGTTATGCTTGTGTGCATGTCTTCGACGGCGGCGACCAGTAGCTAGATAGAGGAAGACAACAACGGCAAGAAGAGACTCAATGAGCTCAAGGGAGAAGAGAGCCACGCAGGTTTTTTGCAGGTATGGCAACTAGGAGCTATACGCAGATGGTAACATGGGATTGCATGGAGGAGCGAGTAGCGTATAAGAGCTGCGCGAGGGTACCTATACCACAACAGCGAGGAGAGGGTACTGGACGGAGAGGTGAGGAGACCACAGAAGGAAAATGCTTGCAGGTTGAAGCTGTGATGTGGACACAAAGAAAATGGACGGCAACGTGGGGAACAATACGTAGGCTTAGAGACAGTGCATGGACAGTGAGCAGCGAATGATGGATGGGGGATAAGCAGACAATGTATGAGAAGGGAGCAATGGGGAGCCAGATGGGAGTGCGGCCAAACGAGGAGAGCTTGGAGGTTGCAGGTCACAGCAAGGGAAAGAAAAACGCATGGGGAGAAGGTTGATTGGCGGGACGCATGGAGTATGAAGAATTTGCAAGTCGATGAGGAGCAGCAATGAAAGAAAGGAACAACGTGGGGAGCTTGAATGATGACTGCATGGATGAAGCTGGAGCAGCACGTTGAAGAGCAGTAACTAATGATGGCGTATAGTGAGAAGGGCAAAGGGTATAGCAGACGCCGCAAGGAAACTCTAAATTTTCCAGAAACCTCAACACAGCAGCAGACAAGAGAAGAAAGTGGATCGGTGCCCCAGAAACCCTTAAAGAAATTTTAATAAAAATTTTAAATTTGCCCTACTTCAGATTTCACTAATGAAAAACCCAAAAATTTTCCAGATTTGAAACAAATACGCCTACAAGAGTTGATTCTGAGGCCAGATCTTACCCTCCAAGGCTTAGATCTGGCTTCAAACAAAATCTCCTCTTCAGATCTGCAATCTGCAATAACAAAAAAAACAAAACACCCAGAAATAATATATGCAAGGACGAAACTAAAATCCCAAAACTGGCTAAATAATTACAGTATTCATAAGTTAAAGGCTCTAAGCAACCAGATCTGCCATTATGGTACACATATTTTTTAAAATTTTAAATTTAAGATGAGGTGCTTCAAAAAACCCTTCATGCATCCACAACAGAAGTTCTAATGATAAGCTCGAGATCAAAACCAGCTGGGCTCTTTAGAAAATGCTATCCGGGAGTTGGCTGGTCCAACTGAAAACTTCCCCTAACACCTGGTAATCTCAAAACCAAGGATTTCCTGCACAGCTTAATTCAACCATTAACATAGAGAGAGAAAACAACAATGAAATTCATATCTAATGGAGATACCTGCCATTAATTTTAGAAATTAAACTATCATTCAAACCCTAGTGATCAAACAAGATACCTGTGTTTAAATCACTCTTCAATAAGCTAACATCAATGGCTGAAGGTAAATCTAAACAAGAAAATAAAACATCTTACAACATTTTTTCGAAGAGTAACACCAACAGAGATTAACCCCAAAGTCTTTCTTTATTTGCACATGAAAAACGATTACAAGAGAGCTTTCACTCAGCATACGACTCAAAGAGCGAAGATCTCAATTGACAACTGACTTCCTATTTAAAGAAAAATTTCCTGACGGCTAATTCGAGTGATCCTTGTCAAAGTGATCTCGACCGTCGATGAAGATCAAAATTTCTTTTAATCTCATCCATAGAAATTTTAAATATTCAGGAAATTTCAAATTTTACAAATAAATATATTAATAAATTCAAAAAATTAAAATTTTGCATTTATTTCCTCAAAACTTTGACTTTTCCTTAACCCCAGGGACCTAAGACATAAAATTTAACAAAATAATCAAATAATCTTAGCCCCTGGACCAGTTAAGATTTAATTTTTTTTTAAAGGATCCACGAATTTTACCTTTGGAAAATTTAAATTTAACTACGACCTAGGACCTATGAGGGGATAAATTATTTTTCCAACTCTCAAGACATTTTACATCATGATTTTTGCATTTATACATCTCAAGGGAGAAAACCCATTTGACATAGACCCTCACAGACTACCCAGTTCTGCGACACAAGTATAATCTAGCAGATCAAGCAATTTGTAATAAAATAATCTAAGCAAATAGCTAGGATTATTCTCAAATCACTTTTACATAGACTCGATCTAGCACACTAGGACTCCTCTGAGATTCTAATGACAAAATCCATTCCAGCTTTGGGGTTAGGCTGAAGGAAAACTCTGCCAATCATGGATTGGTGAGACAAAAAACCTTCCGAAACGTAGATCGTCACTAGAAAATTACGTTTACCTAGGCAATTAAATACATGGCATAGATCTGCTGAGATATTTACAATTTACACATGCAGACTAGGTTTACAATATAACATGATTAGGATGATGATGATAGTCGAACGGCACGGACACATTGATCAAGTGCTACCCTTTTGCGAAAAAAAGGGGGTATACTGCTATAGGTAGTTGACATGTAGTGGTCAACAGGCCCTACTTGGACAGCGGTTTGTAGCACAAATGACAGCTGCTAAAGACCCTTCATTTCGATGGTTGTAACCTTCACCTTTCATTGTAGCTAAGGCAGATAGATGCCTCTTTGAAATTGCGGATTAGATTGAGTGTTTGGACAGTAGATGAGAAACCTTTTAGGCAGCATATGATGGCTCTCTTTGACTGCTAGAGATCTACTAGAACAGCGGCCAAGTCTTTCCATTATCAGCGGCTAGGTTAAGGCTATAGTCCTCCCAATAGCACTGCAGCTAGGGCTTGCATTTACAGCAGTCAGGGCACATAAGAACCCTCTTTAAACTACGTCCTTGAACAGTTTGTTAGGGCAGCGTTAGGGCATTTATTCTTGCTGTGTAGGAAGGTCACTTTTGGGTAGCATAGAACCTTTCTTAGAGGGTTGTCCTTCCTGCGTTATGAGACCTTCCTCCCTCACTGCGTGAGTCTTCTTCTTGCTGCGTATGAGACTTCTCCATCAAGGCAGCGTAGAGCCTTGTCCATGACAGCTTTTAGGGCATCTTCTATTAGGGCAGTGTATCACCTAGAGCACTCCTTCTAGATCTCATCTTCATCAAACACAAGACAAAATGAAGAGAAATCACAAGAGTGAGTGTGTGAAATGACTTGAAGGCCACCTCTATTTATACTAAAACGTTGAGCACAAGTGGGTTTATTTGGTTGTTGGACGACCTTGACGAATTGTCCAATAACACTAATAAATTCATATCTTCATGAATACTTGTTGGAATCGGATGATCTTGAGATCAATCCTACACCTCTCGATGAGAGGGATCCAAGAAAAATATCAGCTACCATTAATAAGATGACACACATGGAATTTGGCCCTAGTTGCCAATTTTAACAGTACTCAATGCCCTTCGGTTGCTCTCCCGATCACTGATTCTATCTCTCTTAGCAAACCCCACTCTAGAGAATAGAATGACTGATCACTCTGGTGTCTTCTCCAAGTGACCTTCAAGCCTCCTCTTATACTTTTCCCGTTGACATATCAATGGCCGAGATTAAGTCCCTAATCAACGGCTAAGATTAGATCTGGCATGATCCATGTCTTTTGGACCATTCTAACACAGATTCAAATTAATAAACATTAATATTTTATTTTCCTTAAGTTTAGACTTAGGGACTCCATTACAAATATTAATTATTTTAATATCACCTGATCTCTTTAGAATTTGCCCAAACCCTTTCTGGGTATTGAAGATCTCACGTGCCCCAACCTCTCCACCAAATTTCGTGGCTAGAGCACATCTGATGCTACCCCAAATCAACAGCTTTGGGTGGTCTCCCTAGATCTTGGGACTCATTTGCATCAAGTATTAACGCAAGAGAAAATGCTCCAACCTTTGACAAGTTATGGGCAACATGCACACAAGAAGAGTCAAGAATCTATTATAGAGGAGAAATTTAAGATCTAAGTATAGAAACATTTGTAGCTCATCCTAAGGGAAACAAGAAGAAGAAACCAAATTTTGGCAAATTCCAAATTTAGCGTTGGTAAAAGACAAGGTCCAAGATCTACTTCAAGGGTGGACTCTACCTCTTATAGAAGGCCTCCTCCTCCCTCTCCAAGTAGAAGAGGTAGAAGAGATAACAGAGATAGAAGAGAACAAAGATAGAGGAGACAAAAATGATCTAACAAATGTTCAATGCTTTTGTTGTCAAGCTTATGGTCATTATCAAGCTCAATGTCCTCAAAGGAATTGAAGAGATGACTATGAAATGGATGATGATCGTAAAAGAAGAAGACATCATGCATCTGTTGTTGATCTAAATGAGCCATCTTCAAAGAGGAGGCATAGGAGAAATGATTTCGAATTTGAACACTCATTTATTTGTGCTCTTACAGGTTCCATTGAAAATCATGATGAAATTTGGCTTGTGGATAATGGTGCCTTGTTATGAATAAATATATATAAATAATGAGGATAATTGTAATAACGATTAGTTAATTTGTTAAAATTGGCAACTAGGGCCAAACTTCATGTGGGTCACCTTATTTATGGATGCCATTATTTTTCCTAGATTCCTCTCATCGAGAGGTGTAGGATTGATCTAAATATCACTGATTCCGATTAGTATTTATGAAAATATGAATTTATTTTGATTATGGACAAATTGTCAAGGTCGGCCAGCAACTTATGTACGCTCAAAAGCCCAACAGTCATGTCTATTCAACCCCAACGTTTTGCATATAAATACAAGGAGCATTCTCCTCATTTGCACACTTCACTCTCACACACACATCTCTCTCTCTCCTGCATAGAAAGAGTCTCTCTCTCTTTCTCACACGTGTGGATGAAAAGGAAGACGTCCTAGGGCAAAAAGGACGCAGAAACAGGACAGAAAGCTAGTTTGACCAGCGTTGACCCTCCAAGGAGTGCGGATTGAGTGTGGTTGTCTCTCCTAGGCAGGCCGCAATTTTTGGCACAAAAATCGAGGCAATCTGACCTCTGGTTTGACCGGAATTGACTGCCCTAGTTTAGGGCTGCAGTTGACTTTAGAAATCTGCACTTTGACTGAACTTTTGGGGTTGTTCTAGGGTTGTTTCTTCAGGCTGTCGAGGACAAGTTGACAAAAAATTGACCAAGTATTTTAGAGGTCAATTTCAGCAAGTTTGACCAAGTTTGACTTTGTTGATCTAGGGTTTGCTGTTGCTGATATAAAATTACAGAATTCAGATTTTGCACTATTTTTCTCTGTCGAACTAATGAAGATAAAAGAAGATTTGATCAAAGGGTTTCCCCAAATTTGGGGTTTGTCCCTGGCTAGCCGCCACATCTTGTGTCTCTTGTCTTGGCTTGTTTTTGGTTGATCATTTAATGTTCTATCTGCACTTTATTTTATGTATATGTGATTGCTAATTTGTGGCTAATAAAAAGAAAATAAGTAAATTGCACTAAGCATAGAACATACCATAATTTAACATGGTATCAGAGCTGAGGTGAAGACAAAGCCCAAGCAAAAGCAAGAGCAATCACCGAAGAGAAGGTTGGCAAGGCTATCTGAAAGAAATCATGGGGTCCTCAACACATTTCCCTACTAAAGACAAACTCCGTGAGAAGTCTGACTATCACGGATGGAAGATGTCTCTCGATCTAACATTAGAAGAACAGGAAGTGTTGGACCATGTGAGAGGCAGAATTGTTGAGCCTCCACCAAAAGCATCTGTTGCTGCCAGGAACAAATGGACCAAGGGAGAAGTCAAAGCAAAGAAGATCATCCGGGACTCTATCGACAAACGCTTGGTGGCCTATGTTTTTGAGCTGAACACCTCCAAGGAAATCTACAATAGACTGGTGAGTTTATTTAAAGTTAATGATACAAATCAAGTCTTGTTTCTTAGAAATAAGCTGATGGAAATTAAGAAGGGCAAAGATGAAAGTATGCAAGCATATTTCTTAAGGATCACCGAGATCAAGAACGATCTCTGTTAAATTGGCAACTAGGGCCAAACTCCATGTGGATCAGCTTATTTATGGCAGCTGATATTTTTATTGGATCCCTCTCATTGAGAGGTGTAGGATTGATTTAAAGATCATCCGGTTCCGATAAGTATTTTATGAAGTTATGGAATTTATTTATGTTATTGAAATTATTATCAAGCCGACCAGCAACTTGAGTAGGCTAAGAAGCCCAATAGACGTGTCTATTCATCATCTACGTTTTAGTATAAATTGGTGAGGATTTGAAGTCATTTGGACACACATCTTTGTGAGTGATCTCCTCCTCTCCACGTCTTGGGTTTTTGGAGAAGGAGATACACTAATGAAGGATGCCCTAAAATGATGCCCTAATCCAATGTAGATCAAGAAGACTTATACGTTGTTCATAATAGAGACATATGAGACTTATACGTTGTTTGTTATGGAAGAAACCCTAGATGGAGAAGTCTACATGCAGGTAAAGGAGATACATATACGCAGCAATGGCGATATATATATAAACACAGCAATAGAGATCAATGCACGTTGTTCATGATCAAGATATATGCAGATCCGTACACAGGTAATAGTGCCCTAATACGCAGATCAGTACGCTGCTAATAGTGCCCTAATACGCAGATCAGTACGCTGGTAATAGTGCCCTAATACGCAAATCAATGCGCTGGTAATAGAGACACATATGCAGAAATATGTATGCACAATGTGGAGACCTTACACAGTTAATAGAGGGAGACCTTATGCACAATATTCAAGGAATACAAACGCTGTTATAGAGACATGTTGAACGCAGTCAAGGAGGGCTCCATATGCATCATATCCGCAGTCCTAAGTGTTCTCCTCAGGCCTGATCTGCTGTTCTTAAAGAGCCCTCACCCGTAGTTCAACTAGGAGTAATCTGGAACCTAACCTAGGAGGTGTGATGAGGACGCTGTAGCAGCCCAATCACAGTGAAACGATAATGATGTATATGGGCAGCATGCTAAATATGGACAGGATGATATATATGGGCAGCATGATATATATGTGCAGCATGATGAATATGGACATCATGATGAATATGGGCAGCATGATTTATATGGACAGCATGATGTATGAGCTATTGTGGATGGGAAACAGCATGATGTTGTATGAGATCATGGACAGCATGATGTGTGGGCAGCATGGTACAGTACAGTGCAGCACTATGGCATAACATCATGATATATGGGCAAGATAGTATGATGCAGCTTGATGGTACTACACAGTAAGGTGCAGCAAATGGACGAGATGCAGTTGAAGCAGAATGTCTTCAACTGATCTCATCGTTATAGGAGATGATCTATGCTTAGATCTAGATAAGTCAAAGTATTGACTTCTATTGTAAATGTACTGTCTCTCTCTCTCTCTCTCTGCTGAACTTTGAAGATAAAAGAAGATTTGATCAAAGGGTTTCCCCACACATTGTGGGGTTTGTCCCTGGCTCGCGCCATATCTTGTGTCCTCTTGTCTTGGCTTGTCTTCTGCATTTTATATCTATGTTCTATCTGCAGTTTATCATAACGCTGATGTGATTGCCAATTGTGAAAATTTAAATAAATTGCTCTAGCATAGAACATACCTAAATTTAACAATCTCCTATCTAGTGGGGAAGTAATTCCTGACAGGGAAATGGCACTCACAACTCTTGGAGGACTACCATCTGAATGGTATATATTCAGGACTACTGTCAACAATAATGTAATTCCTAGATTTGAGGAATTAATGGCGAGATGCATTCAAGAAGAAGCAACGATGGAAGAACAAGAAATGCCCACACTTAAAGGTCATCCTGCTGCCTTTTCTTCCCATGCTAAAAGAAGAAACAATTCCGCGGCTAAATTCAAATGAAACACTGAACAAGGGTGGAAGAAAAGGACGATGTTACAATTGCAATAAAACAAGTCACTATGCAAGGGAGTGTCCTGATAAAAAGGACTCTCATCGAGATGATGATCAAAATCCCTCTCAAAGCAATCAAAGGAATGGCAGGTCAAATGGTCAAGGTAAAAGAGGTGTTGGAAATCAAGGAAGAGGACAACCATTCAAGAACGCAAGAAATTCCAAGTATGAATGGTAGGTCAAATGGCCGAGGTAAAAGAGGTGTCGGAAATCAAGGAAGAGGACAACCATTCAAGAAGGCAAGAAATTCCAGGTATGAATCTAACACTGTTAACAATAAGCAAGATGAATATTATCTACCAGCAGCTCTATCTACTTCTGCTCCCCCGGACTCGCTGGGAAATTGGCTCATCTATAGTGGTGCCTCAAGGCACTTCACTGGTTACAAAGAAGCTCTCTATAATCTGATAGAGAAAGAAACCAACCTGTAAATTGTTCTTGGATATAATTCAAAATATCCGGTGAAAGGCGTAGGAAATGTTACTCTTAAATTGAATCAGGGTAATACAATCCACCTACAAGATGTATTATATGTACCTGATCTCAAAAAGAACCTGGTGTCCATTTCGGCTATGGAAGACAAAGGCTACAAGGTGGCCTTCAACGATGGCAAGGTACGTGTATGGAAAAAGAATATTAAAGATGCCTTCACTCTTGGGTTTCAAGTTGATTCATTATATCAGGTCAGAGGAAGTCCGCTAGGTGTCATGTCTTGTGACACATCTCTGCAATCTGAACTATGGCATTGGAGGTTTGTTCACCTTCATTATAAAGCTCTACCCGATGTGAGACAAATGGTGACAAGGATGCCCAAATTCCGAGTAGAACAAGAAGGTGTATGTCCATGATGTGCGGAAGGAAAGCTCAAGAGGGGACCATTCCCCTCAAGCCAAAGCAAGACCTCCGATATATTGCAAGTGGTTCACTCAGACATATCTGGTATGATGCCTATGAACTCCTTGAGAGGATATTCATATTACCTCACTTTTACAGATGATTATTCTTGCAAGACTTGCATATACTTCTTGAAAAAGAAGGATGAAGTTTTCTCCTAGTTTCGACACTTCAAAGCCTTGATCGAGAATCAAACCGAGAAGAAGATCAAGACCTTAAGGACTGATAAAAGGACTGAATATGAATCCAATGAGTTTCATGACTTTTGCAATGAGGCTGGCACTAAGAGGGAGACTACTACACCATATACTCCTGAGCAGAAGGGTGTGGCAGAAAGGAAGAACCATACAATTGTGGAAGTTGTCCGTGTTATGCTCCATGATCAAAGACTTACGAAGTTTTTATGGGCCGAAGCTGCAAACACTGCCATATATGTACAAAACTGATGCCCTCATCAAGCATTGGGTTCCAAGACTCCCGAAGAGATGTTCACTAGTAAGAAACCTAACGTATCTCATTTTAGAATTTTTTGAAGCCTTATATATTTTCATGTGCAGAAGGAGAAAAGGAATAAATTGGGTGCATCTGGAAGGAAAGGAATCTTCGTGGGCTATAGCGAAAATACTAAGGGCTATAGAATCTATGTGGCTGGTCAAAGAGAAGTCGAGATTAGCCATGATGTCACTTTTGACGATGATATGGCTCTTAGCAAACTAGACAATCTTCCTACTCTAAGAGGATCTAAAGAAGCTGACACCAAGGAACTGAAGGAAAAGGAAGATGAGACAATGCCTGATGTGAAAGAACCTATGGATCCTATTGATCCTCCTCTGAAAGAGCCTTCCTCTTCTAGGAAGAGGCCTTCATGGCTTAGCGGACACTTGATGATGCTGAAGGACACATTGCACCCCGAGGAACCTTCAATGAAAGTAAGAAGCCGAACAGGTATCAAGGATACCTGACCATCATGAGCACGATCATCCAAAATGAGCCTTCATCATTCACAGACGCCGTCAAGCATCAAGTATGGAAGGATGCTATGACCGAGGAATATGAGTCCATTATGAAAAACGATGTTTTGGATGTGGTTCCCAGACCCCAGGACAATGCCGTTGTCACTTCTAAATGGCTTTACAAGATAAAGCATGCAGTTGATGGAAGTGCGGAAAAGTATAAGGCTCGTTTTGTCGCTCCTGGCTTCTCCCAGAAGGAGGGTATAGACTATGACGAAATATTTGCACCTGTTGCCTGATATACCACCATCCACTCCATCATAGCCCTTGCTGCTTCGCAAGGATGGAACCTACATCAGATGGATGTCAAGACTGCATTCTTACATGGTTCGATCAAAGAGGAGGTCTATGTGGAGCAACACGAAGGATTTGAGATTTATGATCGAGAATCTCATGTGTGCAGGTTGAAGAAAGCCCTCTATGGGCTAAAGCAAGCACCCCAAGTATGGTATGAGAGAATCGATAGCTACTTGATGAAGTTGGGATTCACTAGAAGTGACGCCGACCCTAACCTTTACTTTAAGGTTATAGATGACAAGCCTCTCATACTGGTGCTTTATGTTGACGACCTCTTTCTAACAAGTGTAGACCCTCTCATTCACAAATGTAAGAGGGAGCTAGCTTCTAAGTTTGAGATGAAAGACCTAGGACTCATGCACTATTTCCTAGGACTCGAAGTTTGGCAGAAGCCAGGGGAGTTTTTCCTATCTCAAGGAAAATATGTGGTGAAGATACTGGAAAGATTCGGCATGGTGGACTGCAAGCCTGTAACTACCCCAATGGAGCTTGACTTCAAGAAGTTAAGCGGTAGTGTTGTCGGACCCGTTTACGAAATGCCACCGAGTATCGACAACTCGTCGAAGCATTAATGTTCTTAGTGAACTCCCGTCCAGATATATGCTTTGCAGTCAACACTTTGAGTCAACATATGGTTGAGCCTCACCACTCACATTGGATTGGTGCCAAGAATCTGTTAAGATATCTTCGTGGCACAATTACTCATGGGTTGAGATGCATTCCCAGAGATGTGAGACTACTTGGTTATACTGATGTTGATTGGGCAGGCAATGTGGTGGACCGAAAGAGCACTTCCAGGTGTTGTTTCTCTTTGGGATCTGCCTCGATATACAAGATGAGCAGGAAGCAAAAGTCAGTGGCTTTGAGCACCGCCGAGGCAGAATATATTGCTTCTAGCATGGCCTCCTGTGAGGCAAGCTAGTTGGGAAACCTCTTCAGTGAGTTGTTTGGATTTACATTGGATACCACTGTGATTCTATGCGACAACCAGAGCGGGATCCGTTTATCAGAAAATCCCGTATTTCACGATCGCTCCAAGCATATCGATATCAGGTACCACTATATTCGAGATATGGTCCAACAAGGAGCAATAAGGCTCCAACATATCGATACAAATCAACAGGTCGCCGACATTCTGACAAAACCCCTAGGAAAGGTCAAATTCCTGACTTTCCAAGAACAACTTGGTGTTGTTCAGAGACCCTCTAATGAGGGTCAAGTATGATGTATTGAGCTCTGGGAGCTCCAAGGAGGCGCGGGGTACTTCTTGGAGCAACATGTGACCACAAGGCGACTCACCATCCCCTGTGGTGCACGTACAGGGTAAAGGTTCAACCTTCCCCTGTGACACCCCTTGGCGACTGTGGCATAGGATGATTAGTTCTCCTGTAGGCCAGGATGATTCGTTCTCTGTGGCAACTGTGGAATAGGATGATTAGTTCTCCTGTAGGCCAGGATGATTAGTTCTCCATGCAATCCACTAGACAGGATGATTCGTTCTCCTGTGGACAGGATGATTAGTTCCCCTGTCGAGGCATCCTACCCATCCAGTCTGGGACTCATGGGAAGTACCTCTCATCTGATCAATGACAAGGGAAATGAGGATAGGGACCATAGTAGTTCTATTGATAAACACGTCATTGTACCTACCTACTCCCTATGCTAGGATGACCTCCATTGATTTGGGATCAATGATACTGGTCTGGGATCAGTGAGAGTGGTATACACTCTGAGATTGACTTCGAGTCAGTGGAGGATGGTATGATACATCCTCGATCATTTCTTCTTCTTCATAGTTCGAGCAAAGCAGAGCAGAGTAGAGCAAAGTGGGGTCAAGCCGTACAAGACAGTGAATTTGATGGATGGATAGCAGTGATGGTCTGACAGATTGCAGCTGAATTTCTCCCTGGTTGAGAGGGAGTGTTAAAATTGGCAACTAGGGCCAAACTTCATGTGGGTCACCTTATTTATGGATGTTGATATTTTTCCTAGATTCCTCTCGTCGAGAGGTGTAGAATTGATCTAAAGATCAACCGATTCCAATAAGTATTTATGAAGATATGAATTTATTTTGATTATGGACAAATTATCAAAGTCGGCCATCAACTTATGTATGCTCAAAAGCCCAACAGTCATGTCTATTCAACCCCAACGTTTTGCATATAAATACAAGGAGCATTCTCCTCATTTGCACACTTCACTCTCACACACATCTCTCTCTCCCCTGCGCAGAGTCTCTCTCTCTCTTTCTCACACATGTGGATAAAAAGGAAGATGTCGTAGGGCAAAAAGGATGCAGAAACAAGACATCAAGCTAGTTTGACCAACGTTGACCCTCCAAGGAGTGTGGACTGGGTGTGGTTGCCTCTCCTAGGCAGCCCGCAATTTTTGGCACAAAAATCGAGGCAATCTGACCTCTGGTTTGACCGGAATTGACTGCCCTAGTTTAGGGCTGCAGTTGTCTTCAGAAATCTACACTTTGACTAAACTTTTGGGGTTGTTCTAGGGTTGTTTCTTCAGGCTGTTCGAGGACAAGTTGACCAGAAATTGACCAAGTATTTTAGAGGTCATTTTCAGCAAGTTTGACTTTGTTGATCTAGGGTTTGTTGTTGCTGATATAAAATTACAGAATTCAGATTTTGTACTATTTCTCTCTGCTGAACTATTGAAGATAAAAGAAGATTTGATCAAAGGGTTTCCCCAAATTTGGGGTTTGTCCTTGGCTAGCCGCCACATCTTGTGTCTCTTGTCTTGGCTTGTTTTCGGTTGATCATTTAATGTTCTATCTGCACTTTACTTTATGTATATGCAATTGCTAATCTGTGGCTAATAAAAAGAAAATAAGTAAATTGCACTAAGCATAGAACATACCATAATTTAACATATTTAGTAATTAATACTAAAGAGGCATGTCTAATGAGACATGACTCTCCATGAAGAGGCACCTGCCTAGTATATAAGCAGGTCTCTCACTCTCATTTGTATCATCATTTTATATTCATACATTTTAATATATATTATTGTATCTCTATGGAGATCTACATATTCCAAGCCTTTTGGAGTATTTAACTTGAAGAACAAACTTAGTTCGCTTCATTTGGTATCAGCGAAATTCGATCCTTTGGCCGTTGCACAGAGCTTGTTCAAATTCGTCAACATCGTTGTCATTGAAGCATTTCGCTACCAGACTTTGGAGTTTCTCCATATCGCCATTTAGGCCTTTGGCCACTTCAAAAATTATTAAAAAATAAAAATAAAAAAAGTAATATAAGGCAAAAAAAATATATATATATATATATATATATATATATATATATATATATGTATAGATAAGTAAAAAAAAATCCAAAAATATAAAATATGAAAACATTTAAAAAATATATTCCAAAAAAATATATATATATATATATAATATTAATATTATATATAATAAAAAAAAAAATGAAAACCCAGAACAACTTACCTGGAGGTTCGTTGATCTGTTGTCACTAGTCGAGTCAAGCATGTCATTGTAAAGCTATCAACGCATATCGGATGCCCTTTGGAATGTCGTAAGCTTAGTTGCAGTTTAAATTTTTTCCACTGATCCATGCCACCGGAAAACCCTTTGCCTACGACCGATCTCTCATCCCCATTCGCACTGTAAAAAATAACTCTGGGGGACTTTGAATGCACACAACTTGAGTGAGACTGCTCATAAATCGTAGAAGACAGCACTAGGATCTATGGAAACCTTTCCAATTTTCTGTGAATAGTGCGGCAAATGAGCATTTATCGTTGCTCCCACAGTTGACATCGATAACCTCTAGAGGTCGCGGTGCCACCATAATGTCGACCATTTCAAACAATCTTTTGCCTTCACAAACTTTGCCACCTTCCATCTGTTGGCACCCTTCTACCCTATTGCTCAATCATTGACACCCTCGCCCTTCTTTTTGTGTCATCCACTTATGCCCATCCCTGTGTCCATTTTACTGACCACGTCTTCCATCCGCTTCACTCGACTACTGACCCACGCCCATCCATACGTCCATTTTATCGATCACGTCTTCCTCCGACAGTCGCGCCCCTTGACCGTCAACATTCAGCATTCAGATAGTTTTTTTAATTAAAGTATATATATTCATATTTATAACTATATATAATTACTATATATTATAGTTATAAATACTAATTAATTCATATTTAGTTAATTAGGGTATTTTAAATATAAAATACAAAAGAATAAAAAATAAAGATAAGAAGTAAACACGAGGCCATATTAATAAAGGTTAAGGATTATATATATATTTGAAGAAATTTAGGATTTAAAAAAAAAGGGGGGGTTGAAAAATATAGTCAAAAATAGACTTAAAAAAAGGGCCATTTTAAAATCTTAAAGCTCATTTGAAAAAAGAAAAATGGAAACCAGTGAGGCAAGATTTCCTAAAACCTTTAGTAAATGTGTTGATACACTATTTAAAATCAAAGGACCACTCGCAGGAAGAGATATCATAATCTCTATTAGTCCTACTAAAAGAAGTAATTATGTTAGTCCTACATGTGCTAACCAATTAGTGATTCCTGAATCAAATAGTTGAAATGATTTTTGTTGACACAGGTGACAAACAATACGACATACGCAATCTACACCTAAGTATTGGAGATTATACTTTTACCTCACAATTCACCATGAAAACCTTGTTTTTTGACGATAGTGACATTGTTTTGGGCTCACCCTGGATGGAAACTCTAAGGTCCTTTATTCTAAATACAAAAAAGAAGTTTTTGACGTTTTTCCACAAAAAGAAAAAAATAATGCTACAAGATGTTACTTTGAAGTCAGATTCAACGACGCCAGAAGAACTACAAAAAAACTCGAAAGTAATTCTTCAAGAAAGTAAAAAAGCGATACAAAATAAGCAAAAGGAAGTTGACAAAATCACCACTGACAAGAATGAGGAAGTTTCTCAACTTAGACACCATAGTGAAAAATTACTAATGCAAATTAAGAAGCTTAAAAAGGATAAGAAGTTGTTGGAAAACAAGGGGCAACAACTTGTTGAAAAGAAAGCATCGAAATCTTTAAATGTAGAAATTCAAGTTGAAGAAAAGAAACGGACATCGATCCAGTGAATATGACAACTCAAGAGGAAGACAAGTCAGTTGAAGAAAAGACACACTTAGATGTTGTAGTTCAGTTGATAAACATCCCAAGTGAAGGTTTTGTAACCAACTCAACAACATCGTCAACTGAAGTAAATCAAAAAATTTCCACACACTTAATAAGGGAAAGTCAAACCAAAAAAGTTCCCTATCGACATCCGAATCATGAGAGTAGACAACTCAACCATGCTACGTATCGAGACCATTCAAAACAGAAACAACAAACTAATGTTCCAAAGAATATTGATGTGACCTCAATCCAGTCCTAGGATGACGATTCGTTACAAAATTCCAGCGATCAAAATACTCCACAGAAGATTAATCTAGGATGGTCTAATCCCTGTTCAGTGCGATAGTTTTGTTTGTCACTTAGAAGATCATATCAACTGGTATCAACGAAGATGACAATGCTGAGATGAGAAGATATTCGAAACCGAAAAAGAGATGAAGAAAATAAGTAAATTGCACTAAGCATAGAACATACCATAGTTTAACATAATTAGTAATTAATACTGAAGAGGCATGTCTAATGAAACATGACTCTCCATGAAGAGGCACTTGCCTAGTATATAAGCAGGCCTCTCACTCTCATTTGTATCATCATTTTATATTCATACATTTTAATATTAATTATTGTATCTCAATGGAGATCTACATATTCCAAGCTTTCTGGAGTATTTAACTTGAAGAACAAACTTTGTTCGCTTCACTTGGTATCAGAGAAATTCGATCCTTTGGCCGCTGCACAGAGCTCGTTCTCTAATCCAGGTCTTTGACCATTAAATTTGTCAACATCGTTGTCGTTGAAGCATTTCGCTACCAGACTTTGGAGTTTCTCCATATTGCCATTTAGGCCTTTGGCCACTTACAAAAATTATTTAAAAAAAATTAAGAAAAAAAGGTTATAAAAAAATTAATATAAGAAAAAAAAAAAAATATATATATATATATATATATATATATATATTATATATATATATATATATATAGATAGTGAAAAGAAAATCCAAAAATTGAAAAAATAAAAACATTTAAAAAGAATATAAATTCCAAATACATATATATATATATATATATAAATAATAAATATATATAATAATAAAAAAATCAAAACCCAGAACAACTTACCTGGAGGTCCGTTGATCTGTTGTCACCAGTTGTGTCTGAACAGTCGAGTCAAGCATGTCGTTGTAAAGCTATCAACGCATATCGGAGGCCATTTGGAATGTCATAAGCTTAGTTGCAGTTTAAATTTTTTCCATTGATCCACGCCACCGGAAAACCCTACCTACGACCGATCTCTCATCCCCATTCGCAGTGTAAAAAAATAACTCTAGGGGCCTTTGAATGCTCAAAACTTGAGTGAGATTGCTCATAAATCGTAGGCAACAGCACTGGGATCTATGGAAACCTTTCCGATTTTCTGTGAATAGTGCGGCAAATGAGCATTTATCGTTGCTCCCACAGTTGACATCGATAACCTCTAGAGGCCATGGTGCCACGATAACGTCGACCATTTCAAACAATCTTTTGTGTTCACGATCTTTGCCACCTTCCATCTGTTGGCACCCTTCTTCCCTGTCGCACAATCATTAACACACTCGCCCTTCTTTTCGTGTCATCCGCTTATGCCCATCCCTGCGTCCATTTTACTAACGACGTCTTCCATCTGCTTCACTCGACCGCTGACCCATGCCAATCCCTGCGTCCATTTTACCAATCACGTCATCCTCCGACAGTCGCGCCCCTTGGCTGTCAACGTTTAGCATTCAGTTAGTTTTTTTAATTAAAGTATATATATTCATATTTATAACTATATAAAATTACTATATATTATAGTTATAAATACTAATTAATCAATATTTAGCTAATTAAGGTATTTTAAATATAAAATACAAAAGAATAAAAAATAAAGATAAGGAGTAAACACGAGACCATATTAATAAAGGTTAAGAATTATATATATATTTGAAGAAATTTAGGAGTTTAAAAAAAGGGAGGGGGGTTGAAAAATATAGTCAAAAATAGACTTTAAAAAAAGGCCATTTTAAAATCTTAAAGCTCATCCGAAAAAATAAAAATAGAAACCAGTGAGGGAAGATTTCCTAAAACCTTTAGTAAATGTGTTGATACACTATTTAAAATCAAAGGATCACTCGCAGGAAGAGATATCATAATCTCTATTAGTCCTACTAAAAGAAGTAATTATGTTAGTCCTAAATGTGCTAACCAATTAGTGATTTTTGAATCAAATATAATTGAAACGGTTTTTGTTGACACAGGTGACAAACAATACGACATAAGCAATCTACACCTAAGTATTGGAGATTATACTTTTACCTCGCAATTTGCCATGAAAACCTTGTTTTTTGACGATAGTGACATTGTTTTGGGCTCACCCTGGATGGAAACTCTAGGGTCCTTTATTCTAAATACAAAAGAGAAGTTTCTGACGTTTTTCCACAAAAAGAAAAAAATAACGCTACAAGATGTTACTTTGAAGTCAGATTCAGTGACGCCAAAAGACATACAAAAAATCTCGAAAGTAATTCTTCAAGAAAGTAAAAAAGCGATACAAAATATGCAAAAGGAATTTGATAAAATCACCACTGATAAGAATGAGGAAGTTTCTCGACTTAGAGACCATAGTGAAAAATTACTAATGCAAAATTAAGAAGCTTAAGAAGGATAAGAAATTGTTGGAAAACAAGGGGCAACAACTTGTTGAAAAGAAAGCGTCAAAATTTTTAAATGTAGAAATTCAAGTTGAAGAAAAAAATGGACATCGATCCAGTGAATATGACAACTCAAGAAGAAGGACAAGTCAGTTGAAGAAAAGACACTTAGATGTTGCAGTTCAGTTGATAAACATCCCAAGTGAAGGTTTTGTAACCAACTCAACAACATCGTCAACTGAAGTAAATCAAAAAATTTCCACACTCTTAATAAGGGAAAGTCAAACCAAAAAAGTTCCCTATCGACATCCGAATCATGAAAGTAGACAACTCAATCATGCTACGTATCGAGACCATTCAAAACAGAAACAAAAAACTAATGTTCCAAAGAATATTGATGTGACCTCAATCCAGTCCTATGATGACGATTCGTTACAAAATTCCAGTGATCAAAATACTCCACAGAAGATTAATCTAGGATGGTCTGATCCCTTCTCAGTGCGACAGTTTTGTTTGTCACTTAAAAGATCATATCAATTGGTATCAACGAAGATGACAATGCCGAGACGAGAAGATATTAGAAACCAAAAAAGAGATGAAGCCTTTTGCATCAACAAGCTTTGAGGACAAAGATTTTTTGAGGGGGAAGGCAATGTTATGAATAATAAATATATATATATATAAGTAATATAAATATAAATAATGAGGATAATTTTAATCACGATTAGTTAATTAGTAATTAATATTGAATAGGCACCTGCCTAATATATAAGCAGGCCTCTCACTCTCATTTGTATCATCATTTTATATTCATACATTTTAATATATATTATTGTATCTCAACAAAGATCTACATATTCCAAGTCTTTTGGAGTATTTAGCTTGAAGAACGAACTTTGTTTGCTTCACGCCTCTAAGCACATGACTGGAAACCGTGATTATCTATCTAAATTACTTGAAAAGAAGTTCTCTCAAAAGGTCAAGCTTGGAGATAATGGAAAATATGAAGTCAAGGGCATTAGTATGTCATCTTTCCAGCTGGAATCCAGAGGTAATGTATACGCTAACAATATTTTATATGTTTTCAATTTAAAGAATCATTTGTTGCCCATATCATCTCTGGAAGAAAAATGCATCCTTTGAATCTGCTAAAGTCATTGAGGTACGAATTGGAGGATTATATCGTCTCCTTGATCATTCATTTCAAGCTCTATTTCACAACACTATAGAACTTAGTGAGATTTGGCATAGAAGGTACGCTCATATGCACTACAAAGCTTTGGGAAGATTGAAAGATTTTGTTAAAGGTATACCTGAACTTAACACAGATAATGGTGGAGTATGCAAAGGATGTGCCCTTGGCAAAAATGTTAAAGGAAGATGCACTAGCAATGATAGTAGATCCAATGGAATATTGGATCTTATACACTCTGGTGTCTATGGGCCAATGCCTGACAAAACTTTAGGTGGATGCATATAGTATGTATCTTTTATTGATGATTATTCTCGCAAAACCTGGATCTATCTTCTCAAAACCAAGGATCAAGTGTTTGAAAAGTTTCGTGAATTCAAAGCACAAGTTGAAAATGCTACAGGAAGAAAAATCAAGACTCTAAGGTATGACAATTGGTGGGGAGTATGTATTGAATGAATTGATTGATTTTTGCAGGGATGCTAGAACTAAGAGGGAATTGATACTTCGCTACTACCCTGAACAAAATGGAACTGCAAAGAGAAAGAACAGAACTATAATGGAAGTTGTCAAAGCAATGCTTCATGACCAAGAGTTGTCGATGTTTCTTTTGGGTGAAGCTACAAGGAATGTTGTCTACATTCAAAACAGATGCCCACATTGAGTCTTGGATTATAAGACTCCCGAAGAAGTCTTTACAGGTGAGAGACCGAATGTTGAACATTTAAGAAACTTTGGTTGTCCAGCTTTTGTTCATGTACCCAAAGAGAAAAGGACAAAGTTAGAACCATCTAGGAAGAAGGGTACCTTTGTTGGATACAGTGAGAATTCAAAGGTCTTTACGGTCTGTATTCCAAGGCAACGATCTATTGAAACTTGCAAGGATGTTATATTTGATGAGGATGTTGCATTTTGGAAATCCAACAATTCACACTTGGATTTTGATGAAGAAGTTCAAACTACTCCAAAGAATGCGGAACCAAAGCCCCAGGAACCTGTATCCATGAATGAAGCTCCACATGAAGAAGATATTGATCATGAACCTATTGAAACTTGAATCTACAGAAGTTCTTGTTGTCAAGACACAAAAGAGACCTACCTGGTTAGAGAAAACATTGAAGGAAGCTGAAGGTCGCGCTGCTACTCATGGGACTCTCAAGGAAAACAAGAAGCCTCTGGTTATACCGCCTTGATGTGCAAGATCATTGAGTCTGATCCATCCTCCTACGAAGAAGTTGTTGAAGAGCAAGTATGGAAAGAAGCGATGGCTGAAGAATATCAATCCATATTGAAAAACAATGTTTGGGAGATTGTGCCAAGACCTGAGGATAAATCCATTGTGTCTTCAAAATGGATCTACAAGATAAAACATGTTGTTAATGGATGTGTTGAAAAATAAAAGGCTAGATTCGTGGCTCATGGATTGTACCAAAAAGAGGGAGAGGATTATGAAGACACCTTTGCTCTCGTTGCCAGGTATGCCTCTATTAGAACTATTATTGCTCTTGCATCTATTGCAAGTTGGAAGTTGCACCAAATGGATGTCAAAACAGCATTTCTGAATGGGGTCATTGAAGAAAAAGTTTGCATTTAACAATCTCAAGGTTTTGAGGTCCACAATAGAGAGACATACTTGCAAATTGAAGAAGTCCTTGTATGGCTTGAAGCAGGCCCCTCATGTATGGTACTCCTATATTGATGGTTATTTGTTGAGTCGGGGCTTCAAGAAGAGCAATACAAATTCAAATCTATATTTCAAAGTTGTCAATGGTGAACCCCTGATATTGTTATTATACGTAGACGATTTGTTTCTAATAGGAGCCAAATTATTGATTGTTCACTGCAAGAGGGAGTTGGTTTCCGAATTTTAGATGAAAGACCTTGGCCTCATGCATTACTATTTGGGATTGGAAATTTGTCTTTGTGGGTCCAGGCAAGTACATTA
The DNA here is from genome assembly GCA_000404065.3 of Pinus taeda. NCBI lineage: Eukaryota > Viridiplantae > Streptophyta > Pinopsida > Pinales > Pinaceae > Pinus > Pinus taeda. Next base: position 10,276 of record APFE030649099.1, on the reverse strand, counting down.
TTTCGATTCTTCAGAGATTTGGCATGATGGACTACAAGTTGATGGACACTCTTACCGTGACGAACTTAAAGAAGATCTGGAACAGTGACTCAGAGTTGTTTGATCCTATTATGTATCGAATATTGATTGCCTCATTGAACTATCTTGTGAATACCAAGCCTGATATTTACTATGCAATTAATACATTGAGCCAATTCTTGGTGGAGCCTCGCCGTGTACACTGGGTTGCAGCAAAACACATATTGAGGTACTTGTGAGGTACCATTGAGTATGCTCTGATGTATGCTTCTAATGGTGAATGGCAACTGTATGCTTTCAATGATGTTGATTCGACCAATAGCTCTAATGATAGAAAGAGCACCTCCGGATATTGTTTTAACCTGGGCTCTGCTATGGTTTCATGGTCTAGCAGGATACAAACATCTATTGCATTGAGTACAGTTGAAGCTAAATACATTGTTGCTAATGTTGCTTGTTGCGAGGCTATATGGTTTTGAAAAGTGTTCTCTGACTTGTTTGATCAAATGTTAGAGCCAACTATTATCTATTGTGATAATCAAAGTTGTGTAAAGTTGTCTGGGAGTACGGTGTTCCAGGATAGATCAAAGCATATCAAAATCAAGTATCACTACATCTGGAATATTGTTCAAAGAGGAGTTGTGAAGCTCGAATATGTTCATATTGACGAGGAAGTTGTTGATGTATTAATGAAACCGTTGTCCTGGATGAACTTTGGTTATTTCAGAGAACAACTCGGAGTTGTTAAGAGTCCCTCTCTGAGTGAGAGAAAGCACTAATTACATAGCATCATGGTTAGACCATCTCTCGTAGGTTGTGTATCGTGAGACATTGTGATCTGGTAGATGGATTCCTCCCGTAGGTTGTGTGCCGAGAGACATTGTTGTCCGGGAGATGTATTGATGATTCCTCTTGTAGAATGTGTGTCATGAGAACGTCGTTGTACAGGAGATGTATTGATGATTCCTCCTGTAGGTTGTGTCGTGAGACAATGTTGTCCGAGAGATGTATTGATGATCCCTCCTTATTATAGGTCATTTTGTCACACTTAAACAAATGGCCTAAAAACTGGATCAATCACCATCCTTTAACACTTTGCTTTCATCCCCTGCAAAGCCCAGAACATCCTCTTTCCAAAAAGTCCAAGAATTTTGGGTTAAGCAGCTCAAAACCCTAATTTTAGACCCATCGCACTTTCCCTCTGAGCAACTTGCACTGTTGTAGGTTGTAGAACTGAGCAACTGCACTGACCAACGCATGTTGCCTTTGCTGCAGGTGCAATGGCCTCTAGAATTCAGTAAAAATAAAAAATAATTTTGAATCTTCTCTTTCTAGAAGCTTCCACAGTGGTTTTAACTATTTACTATTGATTGAGATCTTGAACTCCTACTCTTGAGGTATTATCTCTTATCCCTAGAGTTTATCCTCCCTCATATGTGAATCTAAGTCCTAGATTGGCAAATCCCAAACCACCCTATTTACCCTATAAATTCACTACCTACCATGGAGTCTGGGTTAGTGTTTGGAGACTCTTAGTTATGCCCTCATGTTGTTGCTTTGTGCCTAAGGATCCATTATCCATCCATGCACTTGAGTTTTGATTGAAGGCTTGCTTTGTGACAAGGGAAGGACATGATAGTTGGGAGACATCTACAAGGTCAAGATTTCTAAAGGGTTGTAATCTCTCCTACATTCATTAATACAAAAAGTGCTTTGTTTTCATATACTTTTGTCTCATTAATGCATATGTATTACAATACCTTCTTGACTCACTATTTAGAGATATTAGTACATGTTATTTGTATGTTGTAGTCTTCCTGATTGTTTTAGTTGTTTTGCAGGTTCTATCTATAGCATTTGGAGTTGGAGCAATGTTTTAAGAAACGGCCGGGTCATGATCAACCCGGCCGGGTCGATCCGGGTCAAGGCCTAGGATTCTGACCCGGCCTCTGAAACGGCTCGGGTGGCCGAGTCATCAATGCCCGACCGAGTCAGGCAATGACTCGGCCGGGTCATTGATGACTCGGTCAACCCGGCCGGGTCCCGCAAAAAAACGACCGAGTTAAAGATAAAGTTTTCTGAGGTAATGCAGGCTGTCTGAAGTATAAGGTAATTGTTCGTTGGAGCAAAATGAAATCAGTGAGGTTAAAATTGTTAAGTAGACCGAAGCCCTCTTGAAGATAGATGTCATTTTGGAAGGCCAAACTGTAATAAGGATCCAATTTTTACCGTTCTGTGGCTTTTATTGACCAACTCCTGCAATGATTTTTGCGGGTGAAGTGAGTCTCCCTGTGATTGAGTGAACCTCTTTGTGATCGTTTTGAGGAGTCCTGAAATTAAATGGTCCGCTTGCTGTGACAGTCGGACGGATGCTGTAACAGGGTTCTGTGCCAGCCATTAACAAAGTGCCAACAACTCTGTGGAAGCGATTTGTAACAGACCCAAGTTGCTAGGGTATTGGTCAGGAAATTCATAGAGTGTTTTATTAGTTGTATTTAAATACAAACCTGTGTTTCACTGTTAACATTGCTAAGTAGTTGGCTGGAACTGAATTGGTTGCGTTGGTTAATGGAATTGTTGGAATAGACTGTCGGCTGCTATACTGTGAAATCTGAAAAAATTTGTGTCAGGTTACTTTATGGTTGGATACACAATTATATTGTATTATTTCTTGTAGTTGATTTTATTGAACTCATTGTTTCACTGAGGTGCTAATCTGTTCATTGAGGAAATTACATTATTTGTATTATATTAAGTTGACTATGTATTGCCATTGGGTACCATTTTGAGTCTTTCATCATGTATGACAGTTGACTATGTATTGCCATTGGGTACCATTTTGATATAATGGATTGGTTCATGAGCCTACTTTGATCATATGTTGTCTTCCATCTATATTATAATGTTGTGTGTTTGGAAACATGAATGAAAATCTTTAAAATTAGCTATAAAATCTTCAAAATTATGTTTTTTTATCAAAAAATTAAATATTTAATGTATTTTTTACAACGACCGAGTCATTGAAAACGGGTCGGCCGAGTCATTACCGAGTCGGAGTCGGAGTCGGAGTCATTGCTCGGCCGAGTCGGAGTCGGAGTCGGAGTCTTAAAACATTGAGTTGGAGTTGAAGTTTACAAGCAAGGATAAGAGGAGAACTTGAGTTGGACTCCAAGTGGGTCTTTCCTCCATGTTTGAATTTCTCTATGGAAAGCATAAGTCTTTTTGTATCTGTTGTTTCTAGATCAAGCCACTAGATCTAGGGAGTTTTCTTTTGTCCGCAGAGGGGACTTATCCATCAAACAACTTGGCGACTCCAATGGGGATCAAACCCAAAATATCTAGTTTCACAGACCATACTGGGGAACACATGTTCCTTTAGTGGTTTCCTTTGTTTAATCATTGTAGACCTTTGAAAGCGACTCAATTTGACTTGTTCAAACAATAATTAGTCTATGAAAGTGTATTTCTGAGCTAGGTAGGGTTTGTGTTTTGCTTTTTGAGCTAAATCAACCCCAACACACTTTCTCATTGAGACAGACCAACCCAACGCATTTCTCTCTCTCTCTATAAGTACGAACATAAGTGAACTTCTTAAATCTAGTGGCTTGATCTAGAAACAACAGAAACAAAAGACTTATGCTTTCCTTAGATAAATTAGAACATGGAGGAAAGACCCACCTGGAGTCCAACGCAAATTCTCCTTTTATCCTTGCTTGTAAACTTCAACTCCAACTCCAAATGCTATAGATAAAACCTGCAAAACAACTAAAACAATCAAGAAGACTACAACATACAAATAGCAACATCTCTAAACAATGAGTCAAGAAGGCAGTGTAATACATATGCATCAATGAGACATAAGTATAAGAAAACAAAGCACTTTTGGCATTAATGAATGTAGGAGATATTACAAACCCTTAGAGATCTTGAGTCTTGACCTTGTAGATGTCTCCCAACTATCATGTCCTTCCGTTGTCACAAAGCAAGCTTTCAATCACAACTCAAGGGCATGGATGGACAATGGATCCTTAGGCACAAAGTAGCAACATGAGGGCATAACCCAGACTCCATGGGAAGCAGTAAATATTAGGGTAAATAGGGTGGTACTTAGATCCACATATGAGGGAGGATAAGCTCTAGACATAAGAGATAAGACCTCAAGGATAGGATTTCGAGATTTTAATCAATAGAAAATGGTTAAAAACACCTTGGAAGCTTCTAGAAAGAGAAGATTCGAAATTATTTTTAATTTTTTTCGAATTCTAGAGGCCATTGCACTTGCACCAAAGGCAACATGGGTTGGTCAATGCAATTGCTCAGTTGTACAACCTGCAATAGTGCAACAGATGAGTCTAAAAATTAGGGTTTTGAGTTGTTTAACAGCTTTAACCCATAATTCTTGGATTTTTGGAGAGAGGATGTTCTAAGCTTTGCAAGGGATGAAAGCAAAGTGTTAAAGGATGATGATTGATCCGGTTTTCATACCATTTGATTGGATGTGACAAAATAACCTATAACAAAGTGCCCACTAAAGTACAAAGTCAGAAGGGGTGGTTGAGGACTGAAGTGCTTTACCATGGGACAAGTCAGGATCAAGAATAGATTGGTTGAGATCATCATCTGTTACAATATCTTATCATCATGATATCATTGTTGAGGTAAGCATACCCATACTCAGCATATAAGCCAAATTACATGGACAATAATCTAAGTCATGTCCATTGATGATAGATGGTGGACCCATGCTTGGAAGACTTTCTAAATGATCATAGCCATCATACTTTGTGATCTTGTATGAATCCTGAAATCGCAGCCTGGATGGATGAAATTAGATTTGGGGTCTTCTACCTCATGACTCGATAGTACGAGTCTAACCATGTGAATAAATGTGTTGGAGTCGAAGATGGTAGACACCCTCTGATTACAAGCCAATGATGTAAGTCATTAACAGACGTGAGAGGAACCACCGATAATGATAATGGCTCTCAAGGTACTCCAATACAATCTATGTAATGTGAATGAATGAGATGAAGTCGAACATCATACAAAATCTTCTAGTCGAAGGACAATGACGAGAATTTGTCGCCAAAAGCAAGGAAACTTGTTATTGAGGTATGCAAGCTCCAAGGCACTGAAGGGAGTTTATAAGTCAACTTCCTAGATAATGTGCTGATGTCGACAGGAAGCAACCTGTCGCAGGAGGGCCTTGATGTATCCCCCATCAATGACATGAAACAAGTATCAAGATTTGAGACAAAACATAACGATGCAGAGCTGATTCAGGAGCGGCAAACATGAAGTAAGGCTTAAGGGTATTGTAGCAGATGTCAACTGAGGGTGGACTTTCTCTTGAACATATGCGACACTGATATGGAGTTGGCAGCATTGACTTAAAGACCCATCATGAAGGCTTTCATTAAGGTGTAATCAATAAAGAGGCAAGCAAATTCCCCAACCCAACGCAGTCACATAGATGAAGTGAAAGAGTGTCATGTTCAAGAGCGACTCGCTGCCATTAATAGGTATGATGCCTTGTTTTGCCAATTTCCTAATCATTTATGGCCAGTACCTCTTTATTTTTGACAAGCTTGATGAGGATGACATATGCTTGATCTATAAGTTCATCCTTCGAATGAATCATTCTGAGTATTTTTAACAAACCCTAAGAAGGTGTGGTTCTGTCTCGTCATGCTTGACAAGTCCAACATTGTTTACTAGTTTTAAGAGTCTAGCGAAGGCATAACTCCTTATTTTTCATGTTTAGAGAGGCGAAAAAGAGGCAGAAAAAAATCCTCCAAGATATTCCTTTTCATAAATTTGTCTCTTGGGTTTGAAAAGGCATAAAACAATACCCAGGAGAACCTTTTAGCCATGTTCGAAGGTATTCATTTTTCGTATATAGTCTATCCAGATTGAAAAAGATTTAAACTTATATTGGGCAGACGTCTTTTCATTTACTTTAACGAGTTCAAAAATACAAGTGCTCGGAAACCTTTTCATGTTTTGGAAATTTGAAAAGGGCTTAAAGAGGACTCCTCCCGGAGGAACAAGTGGTATAAAGGGTAGGAACTAGTCCCAGTCATAATGGAACTGCTCAAAACACATAGAGGTTCATTAGGCAAGGGTAAAAAACCAAGTGAAAGTGTATGAATGGCCAAGCTAATGGTGACGACGGAATGAAAAGAAAGCATAAACAACCAATTACATAACAAAAATCCATACCTTCAAGGTTGGAAGGCCCACCTTCAAACATACAATCATAACAGATGGGCGAGGGCACACAATGGTTGGTTCAGGTGGCGGAGAATGCTAGCACATCAAGCTACCTAGTGGCTGAAAAGGAGTTGTTGGCTACCAGTTGAAGACAAACCTACGAGAAAAGTTCTCCTATAGGGGTCACCCTCTAGTGGTGGGTAACAAACTACATGACATAACTCAAAACCACACAATCTCTTTATGAGATAGATCAACCAATATTATGAGTAATTCCAACATTAAACGCACCATAATAACTTTTGTTTGACAACAAAAACACATGTTTCCACAAAAATCAAGCCACTAATTGTCCACCTTGACATACTAGTTTAGTTAATCCTACATTTTCCACCTTGACATACTAATTGTTCAAATGTGGTTGTCATTGATGTCAACCCAAACAGCACTAGAAGATGCCCCACCTTTGATGAAAAATATGATAGGGAAATTTGAGGTTTTATGATCAAGGTCACCTCTATTGAATTCTCCTCATCATGCCGATTTGGACGATATATGGCATGTCACAAGGGTCCTCATGATTTGAGAGATATGCTTGTTCAAATATGAAGCCCAACCTTCTGGTCAAAAGCCCCAAAAGGGTGATGATGTGGCAACATTATATTGGCTAGTCTATGGCACACTTCATTAAGAAAAGGAGGATAATTCTATGAAGGAGAAATTTTAATTAATAAAGTCACAAACTCATAATGGCTAAAATCTTGGAACATAAATAAAATTTGAGTTTTTGTGGTCCCAAATGAGGGGGAAATTTTGACTCCAAAATACATTTAAAATTCAAATTTCAGATAAATTTTCCCCTTCTATAGTGGAAGTCGGTCGACCTCAAAGTGGTCTTTTCAAAACTATATAAGGAGGCTTATCTCCCTCACCAAGTTGCATGATTTAAACGCACATCAAAAGGAATTATGCTCTGAAATCTTCTACGGCTAGTGTAGTCTCAATCCATGTTGAATGAGGTCAAAGTAGCAGAAGGGTTATGATTTTTCATTGACTTGGGGCTAAGGGTTCTGTTGTTTCTTTTTTTCACCTATTTTTTAATAAATCTTTGCGGCTCTTAGTAATCTCAAAGAACAGCGAAGGAAATTAATAGCATGTAAAGTTGGTTTGTTTTGATTGAGGTTCGTCATAGGTATCCAAGGCCAATTGGCCTTCCATTAAAAGCTAACCCATTCGTAGATTATCCGCAGTATGTCCACCCCATTTTACTGTTTTTTTCTTCTGCACAAATCTAGTCTCAGACGCTGAACCTTCAAGCACACTCCAAGACATATTTAAGAGATCGTATGTATTGAAGGATTGTTCAACCTCCCTTGCTCACCATTCTAAAGCATATCTGAATCATATTATGAAGCAAATTCATGCAGAACTATTCGTACGATCAACATTGGATTCACCAAAATTCTGAACTTGTTAGAGCCCTGTTTTGATGAGAAATTTGTGGGAACTGACACAACCTCTTGGCATGGTGTTTGGCCTTGTACCTGGATGCATATATGAGGATGTCTGGTACAACATTGCACAAAGAGGGGACAAAGCGAGGACATTTTTTGGAAGCAGGGATGCAAAAGCGTCATTTCCCAAAAATCTAGGAAGTGAAGCGTATTGAAAGTGTTTACTATATATATATTTTTTATATTTTTTGCATTTATATTAAAAAAACATCCAAAATACCAAATTAGTTGTAGAAGATATTGAAGCATGCATATTTGTACATAAATCAAGATAGATATGGCATCCATTGTACCTTAATGATTAATTATTCAAGTATCAACCATTTAGATGCATCAACCATCTAGAATCCAGATTCTTCTCCTCTTGTCTAGCCTTTGCCTCTACCTAGATTGTCTAGGGATATTAGTCAACATTGCCTAATTGTGATCAAATTACCTAATCCAAGCCTTAAAATATGCTAGAAAAAGCTTAACATGCTTGATGGATGATTTTGACTTGATTGAAAGGTATTTTTTTGCTAAGGGCATGACAAAGGAGTTCAAAAATTAACACTACCAACACTAGGGTACATATAGGGCTTGGTGCTTTTGATTAAATGCTAATCACATACCTTCATACATGATATAATCTAATGAAATGCCACAATCCCATTGACCCTGAATTCCTGAAAACTGTTAAGTCTGCTAAATTTTTATTAGAATAATTCTAATTTAGTTTAATGCTCATTCTTCTAGTTGTTGCTATTTTCCTTTCTTTAGCAGTTTCTTAGATGAAACTGAATCTTACATAGAAACTTGATGTTTCTATCTTTGTAAAAATATCTCTGTATTATTATTGAGTATTGTTGCTCAATCAATTCATTGAATTCATTTGGAAATCCATATGCGTGTTTCGCACTGTTTTATGGTATCAGAGCCTTTTCTCTTGAGTTATTTCTGTTATTCCTTTCTAAGGTCGAGTCCTCTGTAAGCCAGATAGCCTTCACTGAGTCTCAGCTTCGGCTTTGCTCACTGTGATAAAAGCTTACAGTCGTCTATCTCGACACAGAAGTGGATCGTTCAAAATAACTCTTCAGTTGTTGCTCTCTGTTCCAGATTCGTTCTTTGTTGATTCAATTTTTTATTTTTTTTAAATTGTGGTGGTTCCAACGAATTTTTTTTGTGGCATCATTTTTTTTATGTTGGACGAGGGTTTCCCAAGCTCAGTTACGCATAAACCCGCGTCCGAGAATTGGTACCGTTGACGGAATTCTGGCGACAGCTTAATCCAAAACTGAAGTCTTCACAGTCCGATTTCGTGGTTCTTTCAGCAGTCGGTGTTGTTGTCATTAATTGGGTTCCAAGCGAGTTTTCGTCAGACACAAACAAGCATCGCAGAAGCAACAAGACTTGTAGCAGTTGTGGAATCAGAATATCGTGAGGCAAGGTGCGCACGGTATTTTATTGCAGATACGCAGTGTTTTTCTTCTGAGAGGAAACCGTGTTATTTTTTTGGCGGAGCAAATACCATTTCGTGGGTCCCGTAGCATATTTTTTTTTTACTCGACGGAAGGTCCAACCTAGCCACGCAGCAAATCGACAGCCATCGTCAGCAGCCGATTAAAGTTTGCATTTGCGGATATGCGTGTGTCGGATATGCGTGTGTCGTATATGCGTGTGCAGCATTCGATGGAAACAACAGTTTGCGGCTGCTGTAACTAGAGATCGTCACTAGTGCGTGTGTCGCATTACCTACGTCTACTCCAGTTTGCGGTGAGCGTGGACCATTTCGTTTTTTATTATATAAAACTCAGTTTGTGGATCCGTCAGTATATTCCTGTCATCCAAAATTTGTGCAGCGTCTACTCCAGCTTGTGATATTTCAAGTTTTTCATGAAATAAATCTCGTATATTAGTTTGCGGATCTGTCACTGGCGCTGTCGGACAGCGAGGCATCATTTTTTTTTTATTCAGTAAACAGGAGTTCCAGTTTTCACATTTTCGTGCCACGGGATTCAAAGGCGTTTTCACACGACTGTTCCAATTTTTACATTTTGTGACACAACTGTTCCAGTTTTTTCTGCAATCCATGCCACACAATTGGTATTTCTTCCTCAAAGAGCAATTTCAGGTTATCTTATATACCAACATCTATCAGATTCCGTTCAAATCAGTCAGATCTCACTATCTTGAGAAACAGACAGATGGCTTCACTAACCAATCTAATGCTGGAAGGTAGTCAACGCTTCAATGGCACAAACTACAACATCTGGAAACAGAGAATGTTAACCATTTTTGAATATAGGCGTCTTGACCAGCTCGTTCTCAAAAAGGAGCTTCGTCCTGGTACAGCTGGCACCGATCAAGACAAGTTTGATGATCGAAATCGAGAGGCAGTTATGCTTCTCAAGCTCTGTCGCTGATGATCAGTTACCACAGATTCCTTCTAGCAAGACAGCTGCTGAGATCTGGCAACAGTTGAAGGAACTTCACGAGACATCCGACAAAAGCAGAGCCTTCTTTCTCAAAAATCAGTTGTTCTCCATCATGAT
>APFE030649096.1:0-24725 GCA_000404065.3 Pinus taeda | reverse complement strand
ACGTGCTAGGGGTGGTGTCACTAAGGTGCTACTGCGTGGTGTCCTCTACACCCCACATATCCATAGGAAATCCTCATCCCCATACAATACTCTGTCTGGTGGCCTATCGATGCCATTGCTGGAAATAATACTGAGAGGGGGGATGAATCAGTATTAGTAAAATCAATAACTTTTTCTTTTCATACTTTGATTTATATAAGTATATCCAATAAAGGTAACTTGCATGTCCATGTAACTGTATTTAAGGTAGTCGACGTATATCCAGCAAACGTATGATTCAGTTAATTCATCATATGTTAATCTTTAATCAGCGCATCAACACTTCATTAACCATATAAATAGTAACCATGTGCACTAATAAAAAAAAACAAACCATCACACATAAGAAACATACATGAACGCCAAGATTTAAGGTGGAAACCCACTGCGCGACAAAATTCACCTGCTGCTATCTTCTTTTAATATAAGAAAAAACAGTTTACAATATTGTACTGGTGCAAACTCATACCAGTACACATGAACACACCTGTAGAAGGCTACAACATTCTCTCCTTCTCAAACTACTACTAGAAGGGAGCTACAACCCCCTAGCTCTTGTATTAGCCGATCCATTTACTAGTACATAGGCGCTGACCTAAAGAATGCTACACCCTTCTCTCTTCCTCCACGGACCTCGTTTCATAAATTTTCAAACTGGATACTCCTGGAACACAACACCACAATCTGAAGGCCACGTTTCATCAAATTTTCATACTGGACCCACCAGCAACATTGAAGCTCAAAATAAATCATTACTACAATACAACCATCAAATACATCTGCATCAACAAATCACTTAAACTCAATCATCAATCTCTAAATCTACCACAACTCAATTAATCATTCAAAACCCATCATCACTGAAGGAAATGACAATCACTCAATCTAAAAATTTAGAACAATGTCACCAAAACATAATGCAGAACCCAGAACTCTGCATCAATCACCAGAACCAACTACAACTTCAAACATCATTAGGTTGAACCTGCATGTATACGTGCTTTTATCAAAGTGAACCAGCGTACAAATCTGCAAATACTAACTTGAAAACTTCATAGTGATTCCAGACTTCAGTCATTACCAAGACCATAACATTTACAAAATAAAACATGCGTCGGTACTCAGATCCAAACTATCCATGATCAAACCACATAATGAAAATTCATTTTAGGTCTTATGATCTCAATCCATCATCCATGATCAACCATATAGGTGCATCCTTAGTTCAGATCAAGAAAAGCATCAGAAACCCATAACCTACATATTTGATCTAACACTTCATAAGATATTCAATGATTTCACCCACTAGCCTAATGATCTTCTCCTCATATAGTTTTATGCCATTATCAATACCTTAGATCAAAACCACTTAGGACCAATACCTTGGACCAAATACCTCGGACCAATACCTTGGACCAAATACCTCAGACCAATACTTTGGATCCAAAACCTTGATTTTCCATCCCATACATGTCTTTGAAAGTGTGTTTCTATGTATACACTCCTTTTGTTCTATGTGCCCGCATGTATAGGCTACTTTGACAAAGTGAACCAATGTATACCTCTCTTTCTTCAATCTCTGGAGTTTGATCTATAATCCTTTGATGTTAATGTGTTGCACTGTGAACTATCATCTATGTGAGTTGCCATCAATGAGAACACCTATATGATAATGCCAAGAATGACCTCCTTTGATCAGCCCCTGCAAGGGTATGTTGATCATCACGCAGCTCTACCTTTGATCCACATGCCAAGACAACACTTAGAGTCCACCTACTCTGCTATCGATCTAGCTATACACTAGTGCTGCTCGAAATTCTAATATAAACTTGTGGGTGTGTGCCCTCAATCCCCAGATCAAGCAAATAACTACTACCATTGTCGAATGAATCCATGATGTGATGGGGAATTCCACCTTGAACCCAAAAATAGTTTGGCCCTCGAGCCCCTCTAGCAAGTCATGGCCCCGACTGAAATATGGCCATCGATACATCCTAACACCTAGCCTGCTCCATCGGGTACCAGCTAAACCCCTCTCGCCATCCAACCCCATGAGAGGGATCAAATGTAAGAGCACAAATATACGTAATAACTCCACCCTATGACTCTTGAGTGCTACACCCTATGCAACTCATATTGCCTCATCTCACTATCGTGGTCAACATATAAATTTGTCTATGTAAGCCTCAAGAGAGCTATTGACTGTAAGTACTATAAATTTGGCAGTTGCCTGCCATCTGCCTCCATCATGGACTCAACAAGAGTCCTAAGCTACCCCACCATACATAGCTCCTCAAGCATAACATCCTCATCTAGCTCACGCTCCTCAAGGTGCTTTCCTTGCTGCTGTAGGAAGCGGTCATATGGGAACTTTGTCACAGCTTTGGGTACCTATATGCCTATTGGCACCTTGCCAATGGAAGGTCCTATGGGTTTGTGCCCAATTGTCACCACCCACATGTCAATCGAGGCTACTAAAGGAAACTCCCGCAAGGGCGGCTCTTATGTGAGACTAGGTGTACCTACCTGCTCCTCATGACCTTGTGTACCCCCAAAATCATGCTCGACCTCCTCCTCCTCAAGCTTCTAATATCTAAAGCCATGTCTCCACCAACAAAAGCACATCCTAGTCTCACCCTCTAATTGTCCCTGGCCTGTCTACTCCTTTTGAGGAGATCCAGTGCCCTCATTTTGTCGTCTCTCCCCATATGGTGTAGATATTTTTACTCCCATGGCTTGTGCACCTCCCTCAACTGAGCCAACCTCTCATCATTCCAGCGAATTTCACCCCAAAATTCTTGCATACTGAATCTCCTTTGAGCCATGGGTGGTGTACAGTGTAACCTGTCACTATGCATACAAGCCAAAATCACCCATGATCTAGTTAGCTACCCCACAACTAACCAAGATCATGGCTCTGATACCACTGTAGTATTCCAAATTGAAATTTACAACTAATAAAAGACACGTGAACTAGGATATAAAAAATAAAATCATGAATAGGCATGCACCATCAAAAACATCAAGAAGCTAGGCAAATAAGTTGAGAACAAGTTAACTTGGGCTTGAATAAGAAATTTGGAGCAAACCCAAGTGAAGGAGATGACCGCAAGAGCTAGGAAACTTTGTCGCAAAATCCTTCTGCACAAACCTAGAAATTGGCAACTACTCTTGCACTAGAAATGCTGAAAATGACCCTTTGTGATGCCCAAAATCACCTGAAAATGTAGTTGTAGCTTCTCCCAAAAATACTCATCTAAACCCAGAAAGGGATCTGCCCCAAACCAACCACCCGTAAACCCACAAAATGATGCAATTACCCTTTGAATAATAAAATGTACTATTCAACAAAAGGATATTTCTGGCCTAAATACTACTCAGAAAATTCTGTAAATTTAACCCTAGACTCCTTTCAACAAACCCACAAAAAAGTAGGAAGGGATTTGGCTAATTCTCACCTTCCAAAATTTCCCTATTTTCGCACTAGGCCCTCGTGAACAAATTCTGCGTCCCCGAGTGATGAAATATTCTCGAACCCTCCTTATGCCTACTCACTCTACTAAGGAAGTGTTTTAGGAAATTTCATGTGTAGTAGGAGAGGTGTCCTACCACAAATTTCAACACTTAAGAGTTGAGCCCGACACCACACAAATTTTTCCAATGTCCCCTCTACGTAGGCCATGGAAAGAGAAATTCATCCGTCTCAAAGGAAATAATATCTAACCCCGAAATTCTCCACAAAAATTAGTCTTCCCATGGAGCAACTTCTCTAAATTTATCCCAACAAAGACCACTCAAAAATAGCTGAAATAAGTGGCACTAGATTGATCAGATATTGATCGAGGACTTTAATGATAGCTCAAAATTCAAAGTGTTCAAAAGAGTGTCAAACCTGAGCGACTGGATAGATCTCGCTTCTTGATTCTGGTGCCGCGAACGTTTTGCAAAATTGACACCATATCAAGAAGTTATTGCCATTTGAAAAGTTTAATAAACTGCAATTTCCAAGGATAATTGATTTTTGGGAAATAATAAAAAATAATATTGCAAGGAATAGTCTTTGGAATATTCCCCAAAATATTCCTTTTGGGTGACGAATCAAGAGTTGACACGTGGCAAACCTGGAGGCCACCACGTGGCCGTGGAGTGGTCATGTAAAGCTATGTTTGGGGTCCTAGGGGATCGAACCCGTGACCTCTGGTAAGACTTGAATGCATGCTACCGACTCCGCTATGGTGGATCTTAACAAACTACAGTCAACTGTTCTATTTAAGGTTTAATGGATTGCGATTTGGGGGTTAGGACCGCCAGCGGTCTTACCAACCAACGGTCCCCAAAAGCGATCACATGTGCGCCGATTGAAATTAACCGCATGATGTTTGCATGTTGACTACCAACCCAACGTTATCCCTAACCGCTAGGTATAGTACCTATCACATGCATGCCAAACACTGATAGTTATGGTCAACCTTGGTGGTCAACCTTGGCGGAGTGGTAAAAAGGGGTGGTTATCCCAAATTAGTTACAGTTAATTGCAGTTAGCCAAATGTAGTGGATGATCACTAGGAGTTACTCATTAAATGCACTCCATAAGTGATTTTCGACCTAACAGAGTGAATCAAGAGGCTAGATAGGCTAATTGAGGCCTTCTGAAGCCAATGGAATAGTCCACAGAAGCTAAAAAAGCCATCTTCAAGGATATTTTCATCCAAGGAGATTATGGAGCTCATGGCCACCGAGGGTTGGAGGAAGTTGCGAGAGCTACCAATATCCGTTCTCAGTGAACCAACCATCATTCCTAATTATAATGAGCCTTCTGAATCCATTGCAAGTGTTTATAGAAGCATGTGAAGGCTTCTAAAGGCCGAGATGTGACACGGAAGTTTGAGGCAACCTAGTGCCATCCGTGGAGGAAGGCTTATATCGGGGATGCAGTGTTCATTTTGAGAAAATGAACAGTCTATTGTTGATGTCTCATATGTACTCGACACAGAAGAATAGGTTTTAGAGACGGTTGAATAATTTTGAAGAAGTTTGTGCCATCAAGAAGCTCATGGAATCTTAGTGCACCAATTGAAGGAATCAAGACTAAGGGATCTTAGATCTCTTTGCATAATAATCACAGCCATGAGAGGGATATAGATGGTTTTCTAATCACATTGGTTCAGTCAATAACCATTGGAGTCGAGTGTGGAATTTTTAAAAGAATTGAAGCCATAATCCCAAAGAGCCAAGTCAAATTGACAGAAGCTCAAGGAGACGTAGCCCATGAGATTCGAGTCAACTCATAGATTAAATTTGTTATTATGTGTTGATGCTTATTTTCTTAATTATATGGCTATTATGTGTGTCTAATGTCAATAAAAACAAATCAACTTAAATCACTTAAACAATTAAAAACAAACGAAGACATACACATGTTTCAAGTACTTAATTCTGTAATTGTCAACATAAGCTAGATCATATATTTATAAGATTTGGAGTGAGAGGTTTTTGTAAGCATAACAAGTTGTTAAACCCTCATTTTAGATAAGGTGGTATGAGAGCATGATGTTTGATTGACAAAGAAATCTCTCTTCTTGTTTGACTTGATAGGTGTTCAAATAGTCAAATTCTACTGTTTGATTGTTTGTAAACTGACTATTGTTTGAGTTTTCAAAGGTGAAGGGAAAGCTATTGATAAGATAAGTATAGGAGAGGACAAGAAGGAAGAAGGGCTGAAGGAATTCTCCTTACCCCAAGCACCTCAAGACAATCCTTAAAGCTTAAGACGGTTTGTTTGCAAAACGCTACTTGAATAAGAATTTGATTCTAGTGCCATTTAGTTCAGAAATTTGTCAGAAGTTCTTTGAAAGCTTTGTGAATTTTTTTGAAGTGCTTTTGTTAATTTTGATAATGACAAGTTCTACAAGTGAGTTTTTCAAATCCTCCTCTTTCACAAGATTCTTTAATGAAGACTTAAAGCGAGATTTGTTCATCATGATGGATATGGGGAGAGAAATGAGTACCGAACTTCGAGAGAAGTTGAATTCCATGGAGGAAGAGAAGCAGTTGATTTCTGACAAATTCGAGGAAATGGAGACAAATTCATATTGAGAATATGGATCTAGAAAAGATGCATGATTTGGAGACACAGCTCCTTGCCACCAAAGAAGCCTTAGTCAAGTATCAGCTTGAAGAAGAGGTAAACAATTCATGTTTGTCTTCAATTTCCTCTAAGAATGTTTATGTTGGTGGTTTTGAAAAACATACAAGAGGCAAAGTGTCCAAGTTAATGTCCAAAATAGGCTATGAAGGAAAAGGATTGGGAAAACATGCACATGGTATTGTTGAGCCAATAATGGTTGAGGAAAGACCTAAGTATTTGGGTCTTGGCTATGGACAATCTTATGGAAAAAGTTTCAAAGCAGTCATGAAGGCAATTGAAACAGTTCCTAGAAGGAGTTTCATTTCAGGTTCTCTACCTCAAGTTTGTAAAGATTGTATTCTTGGATAATGCAATTGTTTGAAACATCATTTGCAGGAAGAAGATGTACATGAACATACACTTGAACCAAAAAATTTTGAAATCTCTAAAAGCATTGAAGGGATTGATGGTTTTCCAAAGGGAGCTACTTCTTCATTTGATTCCCCTCCTCATGAAGGTAATGAAGGTGAGAGAGAAAGGTATAAATCTGATTTCAATCACACTTCTTTTGATTATGTTAAGCATGATAAATTTCCACATAAACATTGGAAAAGAATTGCATGTTACTTTTGTGGTTTGGTTAACCATAGTGTTTCTAGATGTTGGAAGAAAATGGCCACATACAGGAAACTTTTTGAAGGAAAGAAGGCAAGAAGATAAAGGTCTATTGGACAAGGAAAATTATGATGTCACGAAGATGAACATGTGTTGTACTTATTGCCATAAGCAGGGACATATTGCTGAAAGGTGTTGGACTTTGAATCCAACAATGCTTCCATGAAATTTGAAGAAAGTGGAGAAAGAGTATGGTAATAATGGAAAGGAAGTTTCCATAATCGATGTGATTAAGGATGATCCACGTGTTGATGTCGATGTGCACTTAAAGGAAGCACCTTTGGTGTGGATTGGCAAGAAATGGTTAGAGTTCTTATCCAATTAAAGTTACATGTTTTGTTTTGATGTGAAAAGAAATGTGTCACATCTATTTGCATTTCTTTGATAATGGAATGCAAGTTGCAGGATGGAAAAGTTGAGTATGTAGACTTACTTTATTGCAGAAAATTATATTCATTTCAGCTTTGAAAGTACATATACATGTGATCGATTATCTTGTACTTATGATTGTGCTTAAGAGAAAGTTGAATAATCAAATACATGCATAAGGACAAAATGTATGAACACATGGATGTTAATGGTTTCCTTGTATTTGAATATGTATCTAATTGACTTGATTGAAAGCTATCGACCATCATATTGTTTTGTTTAAGCATGCATGTAATGTCAAGTGAACCGAAGAGTTGATTTAGTCTCCAAGATTGTAAAAGGGAGATAATCATGAAGTGTTTTATCTTTGTAAAAGAATCATTATAATTGTTTTTGTACATGCTTGACTTGAAGGGTCAAATGTTTGAAAATGCATTGTTTTTGTCACCTTGGGATTTAGTTGATAATTTGTATACAAGATGTAAAGACATGATGATGATTCACATGATGTGAAATTTGTTTCTTTTTATGGAGCAAGAATTTATGTCATCAAGTTTTTTTCTTGTATTTTGACATCGTGTGATGAAGAATATTTGCAGCATCAAAGGTCACCATTGAAGTGGTTTGGAAGCGATGTTCAACTACCTTCTGTAAATTCTGAATGAGCTCAAGGAAGACAATTCTTAACACGAGGACAAGCATGTCCATGAAGGGAAGTGTCAACTACCTTCGAGATTTGATTCAAAGGCACCCGCCATGTAGGAAAGTGTATGAAGGCTCAAAGAAGAGGGTATTGTGCTGTCATCTACTGTTCAGAACAGTGTATCAGTGTTTTGAGGTCCAAAAGATTCCCAATGGGGAGGAGTGATCAGATATTGATCCATCACTTTAATGATAGCTCAAAATTCAAAGTGTTCGAAAGAGTGTCGAACCTCAATGACCGTATAGATCTCATATTCCTCATTTCGACGCCATGAATAGTTCAAAAGATTGACATCGTCTGAAGAAGTTATTTCCATTTGAAAAGTTCAATAAACTACAATTTCCAAGAATAAATGATTTTTGGGAAATAATAAAAAAAAGAATATTCCAAGGAATACTCCTTGGATATTCCCCAAAAAATTCATTTTGGGTGACCAATGAGGAGCTGACACATGGCAAGCCCAGAGGCTGCCATGTGGCCCTAGAATGGTCATGTAAAATTATGTTTGGGGTCCCGGGGGGGTCCAATCAACTCCGCTACAGTGGTTCTTAACAAACTACAGTCAAATGTTCTATTTAAGGTTTAATGGATTGCAGTTTGCGGGTGACGACCACCAGTAGTCGCCAAAAGCAGTTGCCAAAAGCAGTCACATGTCCACAGATTGAAATTAACCACACACATTTTGCGTGTTGACTACCAACAAATCGCCAACCCAACATTATCCCTAACTACCAGGTGTAGTACCGATCACATGTGTGCCAAACGCCAGTAGTTAAGGTCAACCCCGATGGTTAAGCATGGCGCAGTGCTAGAAAAGGGCAGTTATGCCAAATTAGTTACAATTAACTCCATTTAGCCAGATTTAGTGGAGGATCACTAAGAGTTACTCATTAAATGCACTCGAAAAGTGATTTTTGACCTAAGAGAGTGAACCAAGAGGATAGCTAGGGTATTGAGGCCTTATGAAGCCAATGGAATAGTTTAAAGAAGCTGAAGAATCCATCTTCAAGGAGATTTTCATCCAGGGAGATTTTAGAGCTCACAACCACGAGGGGTTGGAGGGAGTTGCAGGAGCTACCAGTATCCATTCTCAGGGAACCAACAGTCATTCCTAACTATAATGAGCCTTTTAAATCCATTTCAAGGGTTTACATAAGCATCTAAAGGCTTCTAAAGGTTGATATTCTATAGGGAAGTTTGAGGTAACCGAGTGCCATCCGTGGAGGAAGGCTTAGATCAGGGATGCAGTGTTCATTTTGAACAAATGAGCAGTTTATTGTTGATGCTTGATATGTGTTCAAGATGGTAGAATAGGTTTGAGAGATAGTTGAATAATTTTGAAGGAGTTTATGCCATCAAGGAGCTCAGGGAAGCTTAGTGCACTCATTGAAGGAATCATGTCTAAGGGATCTTAGATCTGTTTGCAGAATGATGATAGCCATGACACGGATATAGATGGTTTTCTAATGGTTTTCTAAGCCCATTGGTTCATTCAATAACCAATGTTGCACTTGTCAAAGAATTGAAGCCATAATCCCAAAGAGCCAAGTCAAATTGACAAAAGCTCAACGAGAGGTAGCCCACGATATTAGAGTGAACTCCTACATTAAATTTGTTGTTATGTGTTGATGCTTATTTGCTGAATTATATGGATGTTATGTGTGTCTAATATCAACCTAAACAAATCAATTTAAAACACTTAAATAGTTAAAAACAAACAAAGACATTCACCTGTTTCAAGCAGTTAATTCGGCAATTGTCAACATAAGCTAGATCATATATTTATAAGTTTGGAGTGAGAGGTTCTTCTAAGCATAACAAGGTTATAATACATCCTCCTTGTAGCACTAATTAGCTAAGGGTAATGCCTCAAAGGTCCTCCCAAAATTCCACAAGCCTCCCTTCAAATGTAGCAACAAATTTACCTCCCTAGCGTGGCACTTGAAGTCCACCTAAAGAAGGGCTAGTTCTCCCCTTGGAGAACTCTATGCTAAACAACACTTGTGAGATGAACAACTTGAGAAACAATGTCTAAATGTCAAATTATCAAAAGGTGTCACCTTCTATTTATAATTGCTGCCTTACTTTTCCTTGTGGGTGGCGCCAAATATTTTGACCACCCTTTAGAAAATTGAATTTTCTCCCAATAGGTGTGTGTTCCTTGAGAGGTGGACCCACATTCCACTAACTTTAATATTTGAACCACTTTCCCTAAGTTTATACCCCAAAAATATGTTAGCTCCAAAATGGAAAAAATGGTTGATCTCTTCTAAAAGAAATTTATTAAGAAGGGACATTACATAGAGCCTCTTTGTTGATGTAATTTTGGTTCAAAGATATATTGCACTCAATGCTATTTTGGTTACATGCACCCTTGCTATATATATATGAGAAACTTTGCATATTTGTGTATAATGGTTTGGATTCTTATGGATGCATATGAATATTTATGTATTTTTTGGTCAACTAGTTTTTTGGTCCCATATTTTTCTAGTTCCACCAGTTTTTTGTTAATTGATTTGGTGAATGCTCCAATTTTTTTAACATTGGAATTATTGCCATGCAAATGCATTATCAAAATATTATAACCTAATAAAGAATGATAACAATGATTAATATAAACTAAACCCAAATGTTCTATTCAATCTTAAGAAGGTTAGAAATTAATCATAATTCTTTAGGATTTTATTTCCATGCTTGAAAAGCATTTAGAGAAACATTCCAAGATCAACATAGTTTAGTCAAGAGGGTTAGTAGTGTGACAAATATCACTTTTTCATCTTCAACCTTTTTAATATCACAAAGGTAACAAAATCATCCAGTTTCACTATAAAATTAGAAGAAATGAAATGTTATCACTCATTTATTTTCTTTTCCATGAAAACCACAGAGAAGCACAAATTTAAAAATACTATATAAAAACTAACATTCATGTGAATCTCCTTATATTTGTGCCCTCCATGAGCTTTGAAAACCATTTCGATAGAACTGACGTCAATTTTGGTATTGAAATATGGTTCAATAGCGAAAGTACTTTCACCAAATTCCTGATAATCTTTCCATAGTTACATCGCTGAGGCTACATTACGTAAGCATCAGTTTGTCAAATAAGATCAAAGCCAAATTTGAATTACTATGTGTGAGATTATGCACCAGAAATAAATTCCTGTACAGCAGTGCCCTGCATGAGCATTGGAGATCAAATCAATATCATTTTATCGAGTTTTATTGTCCAATAGGGTGAACATTTTGATGAAATCCCCAATAATATTTTGGTTTGCATAAAATACATTTTTACAAGATGCAAAAAACATAAGAAATTACGACTGAGAAATCAGCCTTTTCAACTTGTCAGCGTGCTCATCGGTAGTAATATGCAATGCAATACGGAGTCTGGTCAAGAAATCATGACGCTCCCAGGATAAGTGAGACTGACACTGAGCATAAAAGGCCTCTAACACAGAATGATATGCCAGTAACTCTTGATCATGTGTTTCTAGTCTTTCCTCTGCCACCATGTTCAACGGATTATTCCTCTGAGCTTTGTTGTCAAGCTCAGTTCTAGGAGAACCAAGTATTGCACTCCCTGTACATCTTTCCACAGGAGTCTCGGTGTATTTTAAGATCTGATCCATAGATTCTGTTGACTCCGTGACTTTAAATCTTTTGATGCCTCTATCATTTCCATCCTTTCTATCATCATAAACATACAGTCGTTTAACACCTATCGAGTGAGGAGAAAGTGAATTTCCTTTCTGATTTTGTTCCACGTCATTTCTCTTCTTGGGCCTTCCTTCAAACTTCTTTTGAGATTGTGCATTAGTTTGCATATCCCAGGGAGATGATGCGTTCGAAGTTGTCTCACTATTTGCAGGCATGGGATATTTTCCTTCATATATGATATTGTTTGTTTGCTAAAAAAAAGGAAAAGAATAGATCAGCCATTTCATTAATCAATGACTCACAAAATCTCTAACTTCAATAAATAAATTAAATAACTGACGAAGACAAATTATCAATGAAATTTTCCACAGAATTTTGTAATACTTCAGTGGGAATGCAATGAGAAATGCGTATACAAAAATTTGCAATATAATAGGTATAGGCAATCCTACTTGTTTAAAATGTTCTTAGTTCATCCTAAAATGTTCCTAGTTCATCAGTATAGAGGATTTGGAAGAAAAACCTAATCTACAGGGACAATGTACAAGTAGATCTATGCAAAGAAATTATAATTTAAGAAACTACAGTCAATCCTACTTGGACATGTTGGGATCAATGCCTATGTCAAGTATACAACAATCTACAATGATGTAAGTAAAAACAACCCTATTTATTAGTTAGCTACCCATCTGTGTAGATGGATTAAAATAGAGCATAATGGACAACCCATATTTGTCATCTTGTAGAGTCCCAGCTCAACTGGAAATAGAAAACACTGATAATTTAGGGCAGCACAACCAACCTTAATTGGCAATGTTGGAAGCAATGCATATGTTAAATATATAATGATTGGCAATATAGCAAGTACATCTAACTATGTGTTAGATGTCTACCTATGTATTTATGTAGATGGATAATAATAAGACCTACTTTACAAGAAGAATGGTCAATGGCATATCTTATATATTAATGCCATGCCTTGTATCAACTAGAAAGAAAAGGTACCTTTAAGTTAAAGATTTCAAAATTATCTGAAAACTCTGGAAAATGAATGCATACTATTTTAACTATGAATTTGAGCTTTTGAAGGCCTGGACTTAATTAAATGCAACTACATGTACTCAATGCATAATAAAAAAATAGTGATAATCAGCTTAGACATACTAATTACGGCAGAAAAATTCTTTTCAAAAAAGCCCTTAATTCACATCTACATACTACATACGCTTATGGAATGCCTTAACTGTATTGGTAATGATCATAAACAATAGACTCACTCTCCATTATAGCAATAACCAAATAACAAAAAATGTACATGAAGCCCTAAAAAAATAATAAAAATACAGTAAATATGTTACCTGTGAGGGTAGCCGGTACCATTTTCCTTTCAGCCATTCTTGAGCAGGTCTTAATTTGGAGTAATGGTACATTTTCTGTATATGATTATGGGGAAAATATACAAGGAAAAGCTCAGAATTGGTTCTCATAGCTTGCGTGATGATGCCCGGCCACCAGCACCCTTTGTGAGAAGCTTCAACTGCGTCTTGGATGGAGTAGTTGTAATTGTGGGGTGCCTCAGGGGGAATGGGTCTGACTCGGGTATAGCGAACATCTTCTTCTTGGGTCAATCGCTGTGCGTCGCTGTCAGGGTGGCGGTCGTAGCGTACCTTGTAATGACGCCCTCGCCCACGACCATATGCATCGACAATCACTGCCTCCGTCCAGGCACCATCTATCTGCACCTCCACTCTCGTCTTTTGGTCCATTCCAGCGATCGCTACTGTAGTACAACGAAACCCCAGAATCGCAGTCAATCATGATCACGACAATTACACTAATGTAGTACAACGAAACCCCAGAATCGCAGTTAATCCAGATCACCACAATGACTCGACCACAGTCTAATCAAGAACGACAACAGTATAAATCTCTTCTGCAAAGTGAGTGAGAGAATCCTAAGATTGAGTAATGGCCTAAGTAAAAGCTGCATGAAAATAATATATGTTGCTTCCACCTCGTCGGTTGGAAGGATATATTTTTGTAAGCCGACGCCACCATATACCATGTGTGGTATTGTGCGCTGAGGGGCACCACCAGTCGTGCGGTTTCAATCTGGTATTTGGCCTGGTTCTATGTTATGGGGGTGTTTTGCTGGGTTGATCTTATTGGGTTTCAAGTTGGTTTAGTGCAGTGTTTTGTTTTGATGTTATTGGGTTTCAAATTGGCTTAGTGTTTTATTGGGTACTAAATTTAGAATTAATTTATTATTATAAATTAAATTATTATTATTATTTGGGATGTGATTTTAAAATTAAATTATTATTGTTATTTATGATGAATTGGTTTGGGAATAAAATATGTACTTTCTTACCAATGTTTTTTGGTGTTAAAATAAGACTTTAAATTGTCAATAATTTTTAGTTAGAGTGATTGAGATGGTGGTTTGTCATGTTGTCCACCCTCTTTTAAGGTTCTAGTGACATGACCATTCATAATAACACTGAAAGGATAGATGTCCAATTAGAGTCTAGGATCTTGGCCCCAATATTTGGTGGTATCGGACCTTTCAAGCCTTAACTTGAATTTTGTTTAGAATTATCTAGAAATATGGATAACCAAATTATGATAAAAAAAATTACATTAAGAAAAAAAGCAGAGTTTAATGGCTAACTATATGACAAACCTTAGACAACTAAGAAGCCTTCAAGGTAAGTTTGAGCCATGAGGAGGTTGATCTCCCAATTAACTCACAAGTAATGAGTAATAATTTCTTATAGTATCGAATAATGTATGTAGATTTTTAGGTGTATGTCCCTTTTACAAACATTGAACACATTGTAAATTAAAATACAATAGTTATAAAAATCTTATGAAGAAAATTGTGTCGACTACCATTGATCCACCATGATCTTGTTATTGGAGCATGAGCGGAGTCTTGAGTGGTTCAAAGTTGAAGTGGTCTTCAAATGATCATGATCAATGAGGTCTTTAGCTTTATCAACTTCGCGAGTGATCGTCATCAACATTCAATGTCTAGTATATTCAGCTTCGCGAGTGATGTCAATGGTTGGTATGGTTTTCACAGTGTTCGAAGGATATGGTTTTTTACCTCTTTGTGGACATGTGTTTATCATCAATTCCACTAGGGTTTGGTTGTCGACATGTCTTTGTCATCATGTTATGTTGACAAATTTTGCTTTGTGACGAAGAGGTGTGCATGGGTTTTATTATGAAAATCAAAGTGATGTAATACATAAACCTAAGTCCTAAATCCTAATACACCTAAACCCTAACCTATACCTAATCCATACAATAAAATGCATTAACCCTAAGTTTAAAAACCCATTCGGGTCATGTAATAAGCATTACAACACATAAACCATTGCAAAACCACATAAAGCATTACAATGAATTAAAAATGGCTCTAACTGTTGGCCTAACCACGCGACGAGCTAACCATGACAGCGAGCCATTTGAGTGGACTCGGATTAACCGTCGGGGTTAACCGTTTCAGAGCCTCACCACACGGGGTTTTATAACTAATCGTTGTCATGTGAGCAATGCACAATTAATGGTTGTAGTTGCGGAAGTTCACACCACAATGGATCAATGGTAACCATAGCATGTGAACAAAATTTATCTGCATAATCAAACTAACTATAGCTCCTAAGAGCGCGGGGAGAGGAACTGTCGGCGAAGGTTGTCACATGCTGCAGAAAGATTGTGCGAGTAGTAGGAACCGTCGGAGATCATCCGCCAGGTGGAAACTTGCATTTAGAACGTGACTGTTCACATGGTGCCCATCACCTTTTTCCACCTCGTTAGCAAACCGCCACGAGTTTTGCGCTTATCCAAAGTGTTGTTTTGGGTTTTTATTGTTAATATTGGTTTAAAGTAATGCCACCACCTTGTGACTATTCCTGAGGTGTCCCTAGTGGTTAGAACGATTTCATTCATGCCTAAATCCTAAATCCTAATACACCTAATTCCTAAATCCTAATACACCTAAACCCTAACCTATTCCTAATCCATGCAGTAAAATGCATTTACCCTAAGTTTAGAAACCCATTCGAGTCATGTAATAAACATTACAACGCATAAACCATTGCAAAACCACATAAAGAATTACAATGCATTACAAATGCCCCTAAATGCTGGCCTAACCTCGCGGGGAGCCGACAGTGAGATTGGGCCATGTGAGCAGACAAGGATTAATCTTCGGTGTTAACCGTATCATATCCTAACCACGTGAGGATTTATAACTAAGCGTTGTCATGTGAGCAATGTGCAGTTAACGATTGTTGTTGAGGAAGTTCAGACCACAATGGATCAGTGTTAAACATAACATGTGAGCAAAATTTAGCCGCACAGTCAGTCTAACTGTAGCCACTAACAACGTGGGGAGTGGAACTATCAGTGAAGGTTGTCACATGGTGTGGGAAGACCATGCTGGTAGCCAAAACTATTCGTGATCATACGTCGGGTGGCAACATGCAGTTAGACCATGGTTGTTCACATGGTATCCATCACCTTTTTCAGCCCAGTCAGCAAACCCCCAGCAATTTTGCGCTTATCCAAAGTGTTGTTTTGGGTTTTTATTGTTCAGTTTGGTTTAAAGTAATGCCACCACCTTGTGACTATGCCTAAGGTGTCCCTAGTGGTTAGACCGAGTTCATTCATGCCTAAAATTAGAAATGGAGAGCTCGAATGAACCAAAAAAAAACTATAAATTCACCTTTTGGTCATGAAGAAGGGCACTAGAGGGGTTTGGGAGCTTAGTGTGTAGATTCTATAGGTTATAGGCATTTTGGTTTTCAGTGTAAAAGGGGCATCCGAAGTCGGAATTGGGAACCAAGATAGGTGTTGGAAAGCTAATTCAAAGATATTTCTTGTGAAAGTGACTAGAAGTTCCTACGTGCATAATTAGTGTGGTTAATTTGTTGTGTAAACGACCTCCTTGGATTCAATCCTAATAAAACGGATGCCCATCTTGAAAGCAGACCTTGAGAAGTAGTCCATTAGGGACGAACTCCATAATCAATCTTGTTGTCTCGTATTGCTATGTTTTTTCTTCCTATTACTTATGTTTACATGTTTCATATGTTTTAATTATGTTTTCAATTCATCCCTTTTCAATTGATTCTCATAGTTCAAACACTTTAAGTTAACATTCAGGTCACTCTTGGCATTGATGAATTCTACTTCAGTTTAACATATGGTCATTTCAGATCAATCGTGCTACTTTAGTTTCAAGAAAGACAACCACATCCAAAACTATATTTCATATCTTAGATGTTTGTATTGGATATATTTTAAATGTTAGAAAGGCATCCATGAAAAAGAAAATGCATCATTTTCTACAAAATTCATATGAAGTGACATATTAAGCATGTAATGTTTCTTTTCTTTTACTACATTTTTGAACTCATTAATCTCCCCATGAATAGCTGGCATCAAATACTAAGGTGTTACTCAAAATATCCAAGTTATTTGTTCATGATGTGACAATGCCTCTCAACATAACATTGCCAATGAGGGCTCCCAAAGGAAAAAATATGCCACATGTGCTACCATCGCTCAAATATGAAGGCATAAATCTACCACATGTGTCACCATGGCTCTAATATTTAGCAAATCCTCGAAAGTTGATCCTCAATGAAGAAATATATGTCAAAAGTTGAAACCAAGGCTTCCAAACCGAATTATCCATAAGAAACATGCTTAAAAATTTATTAATTAATAATACAAGTCTTCATGCATAATAGTGGTAGCAGTGGGCATGACTAATTCTTTTGAAAACTTATACGATAGCTATGTCATTTTATTTCCTGTTATTGATAGACTGTGGAGATAACATAAAAATCATTTCCATCTTTTTGACACCAAGTTGCATCCATAAGAGTTTTACCAAAGTAGTTGGGGTATTATTACTCATTGACTATGGAAAGACAATAAAATACTTAGTCGTTCCATTTTCAAATAGTTCTTATTTTCCCTCTCACAATTATGATGAAAATATAATAGAGATATATAAGCTTTATAAATCAACATAATAAATTACCCGAATGCGGGTGACACACTTTGATATTAATGAATACATTGAAGACCAGCGGTAAGAGGACACGCCACTTGGCCAGTGGCGCCCCTCCCCATACCACCCTGAGATGCCCTCTTGACAGACAACAGGCAACATTTAATGCAGGTCTGAAGAAGGAAAAAGCCACTAACTCTCTGGATATGGAGGTACCTCAGTTCATTGTTTCTCCATCTCCCCTGCTTCATTGCAACTGCGTGCCTCAAGCCTATGAACCCAGCTCTCACACTGTAATTGGGCGTGACTACTCGTTAGTTTGTTGCGTTAATTTTCGACATGGGTTTCACCATTCCCATTCTAGTTTCTGCTATCTAACCTCTGCTAAGACTGGCCCTGCTCCTGCTCACAATCCCTCTATTAGAGCTCCCTCTATCATTGTTCCTTCTCTTACTACTCCCTCTCAGTACTTAGCCAGAGATACCAACATGGTGAGACATCGAATGAGAAGCCGAAGATGCGGAACTCGGGGAGGTAGTTCTTGCCCTTAGACTGAGCTGCACCGTGAGCCTATTTCCTCCTCTCCTTCCCCTAAACTGTATCATCCCCAAAGACATCGGGTGGGTAAATACCCTAGTACGACAAGTGGGCAGGGTCATGCTCGATCTTCAGGTGCAATTCATGGTGATTTTTGTACTTCACTCTGCTAATTTTCCTTTGCCCCTTCATCCTGCTCCCCACTCAACCTAATTCATGTTTTGTAGCACCCTGAATAGACCTGTTATTACAGCTACTATTTCCATCCTCTTCACTGAAGACAATGAACAGACTGCCTCTCAGGTGGAAAATTCCAACTTGCGGCAAGAGGATGCCCCGAGACGCAACAATTGCAGAGACACAGGGAAGAATGTGATGAATGACGAAATTTGTACTCTGCATGGCAAGAACCTTGGTGGCAATCAGCATGGTGAAGGGGGTAGCTCTACAGCCACGAGCCCCTCAGGTGGAACTAGTCATGACGGGTTAGCTTCGCAGGTGGCATCTCGCAGGCTTAGGAATTCCCATCTGACGGATGAGCCACATGGCGATGGTGGGGAGCCACATGACAGCATGTCGAGGGACGAGGCGGATAATTGGGCATGCCTAATTGTTGAGGAACCCATCTCGAATTATTTCAATTAGGTCAATGTGGCTTCCACGTGTCTGGACATGGCAGCCAGGGGTATGGACGTGGCTGCTAGGGGTTCGGACGTGGCTACTAGGTGTATGGACGTGGCTGCCAAGTGTCTTATGTCTGGTCTTTTTGTTTTTGTTAGCATCTGTTGGAATCTGGTCTCCTATCTAGACATTATGTCATGGCAAAACCTCATTATTTCTTTTGTGGTTTCTGGTCTTAAGAACTCACACCATTTTTGGTTTTTTTCTCTCTGTGGACTGGTTTCCCCAATGTTGGGGCAGTCTAGATTTTTGCTGAAACACTATTGTAAACTTGGTTGAGGCTTTTTCCTCTCTGTAATTTTTTTTGCATATTAATAGACTGTCTTAACTTAGAAAAAAAAATCAACATAAGAAATTCTAAAAAACTAAACTTAAATTGTAGTTGCAAAAACTCTATTGGAAAATTTCGAAAAAAATCAATTAGAATAAAACAATTGAACTTACAGTCACTAACAAAAACAAAACCCTATTGCTCAGAAGGCGAATGCTAGAACAAAATTTACCAAAATAAAGTTACCATACATGGTCACTGGACCTTCTAAATGTTTATTCGAGTTGTATGTCTTTTGCTATATAATACAACTCGCTTAAGAGAAATCCTCACTTGCAGAAACGTAACAAAACATATTCTTTGTTTATATGCCTAAGAGAAGTATGTTTTCCCAGACATCATACAAGATTGTAGGCCTCCTTCTTGCATGCACATATTTTAGATTCATAATTTGAACACGTTAAAACCTAAAACTACAAACCTTAAACAACAATATGACCTTTGTAAAGACCTCATAGTAATAATCTTTCAAGTTTCAATGACATGGGAATGCAATATGATATTGTGGTATTCTTTAGAAATGGAAAATTAAGTTCAAATATGCATCTCCCACCAAACAACTTAATAGAGTACACATTAAACAATCCAAAATTTACTCTTGCATGCTTTCATCTCCCATAACAAAGTTAGTTGTGAATGAATAGTTTGTTGCCTATGATAGCTTTAAAAATATTACGAAGTGACTACTCTTTAAATTTTGGCAATAGACTACTAGCAAAACAAGGTAGACTATTGAACAATTTGTGTTTTCATTGATGTCAAAGTCACGAAGTATTGCTACACACATTTTTTCACCATTGTTTCACACATGTTGTTATTGATGTCAATTGTAGTAGCTTCACTAATGTCGAAGGAAGAACAACAAATTAACTTGAAGAGGTGACAAAGGATCAAGCAGAACAATAGACTCAAACACAATGGTCGGATAGGTTGGCTAAGAAAGTAGTTCAAGCATATGTCGATCACGTAATAGAAGGCCAAATAGGTTGGTTGAGCAAGTAATCCAAGTGCAAGGAAGGCAAGCCAAGAAGGTTGAGAAGGCCAAAGCTTGAGGAGGTAAAGTAAGCCAGAAAGGCTAAGAAGGACAAGAACAAGGTAGCCCCAATGATCACTCTTGGTCATAGAGGTCCAATAGGCCAACTCCCAAGGGCTAAGACCCTTTTGGACTTCAAGAGTATTGACATTGTTAAAAGACAAAAATATGCGCCAAATCCCGATATGATATGGAGATATGTGTTGAGATTTCTAAGTCTCACATGATAGAAATCCCTACTACATTATCTGGTTTAATTTCTCTTACAAGTTATTTATAAATATAAATACCGAAATAAACACAAATGTAGCCTTAACTCACATACATATCAACACAGAAATAACTAAGACAAACACACAAGGGACACTGTTACTTTTGAACAATCGTCCATGGAAAAACCCAATGCGGGAAAACGAGTGTAGCAGATATGAGGGTTTTATTATTATGCTATTTATGAATACAACTAGGGTTCCATAAACGGCTCACCTAACACATAATGCCCTTGGAAGTAGTACCTCTCCTTGGAGACTGATATTTCGGCTGATCAATCACCTCATGAATGATCCTACAACAGCTATGATAACTTCCATTGCTCTCCATCACTCTGATAGGGACTCCAACAACCTCTCAACTCACTAGCACTCAGTTTCCTCGACAAAATCACCCAAAACTTCCTCTTGGCCATGCGTCAGCTCTGCTAGCCTCTACAACTACTGAAGCCTCTTCATCAACCCTTTGGCTCTCTGCATTAGCTCTTAGACCCTCTGTGTCACCCATGTTGGCCTCTTCAGCGTCTACATAGATCCTAGTTGCCTCTGCATTAGCCTTTCGATGCTCTACGTTGTCTCTCTGTTACTATCTCTGCCTGTCTTCTATGTATTCTCGGCCTTCTATAGAATTGATCCTCGCTGCAATAGATCACTAGCTCGATTTTCTCAGCAAAACCCTGCTCTAGAAAATCGAACTCACTGATCAGTTTTTTGTATCTCCAACTAAGCCTCAAGTCTCCTCTTATACTTTTCCTACTGAGTCTTCAACAACCGAGATTAAGCCCCTAATCAACAACTAAGAATATATTTGGCTTGATTCATGTCATTTAGAAAATTCTTGCCTGGTTTTGTATTAATACCCATTAATATTTTACTTTTCCTAAGTTTAGACTTAGGAACCCCATTAAAAATATTAATTATTTTAATATCTCTCCAACTGGGTGGAATTTCCCCAAAAAATTTCTTGGTCTTCGATATCTTATGTGCCTTAGCCTCTCCACCAATTTTGATGGCTAGATCACATCTGATTCTACCACAAATCAACACTCCCTCTTAGTGAGGAATGTGCTCTAGTAATGTTTCACCATGGAACCATCACATTGATCCTCCACACAGGTACGTGTGTTGATGCTTGGCCTGCTGCCTCATGTCATCTGCACTGATGCTTCCTGTACTTTTGCACATGACACTGCCACTGCCACCGCTACATATGTATTGTAGCTCCATCTCAATATGATGCCAATGTTGTCTCTATCACTACCACTACTAACTGTTGCACTGCAACCCAGTTACCAAGAAGTAGGTAACTGCCTTCTCCCAAATACTGACATCCCAGAGAGTCTGGAAGCCATGTGAAACTGAAACTGCCTGTGCTACTATATTGTGCTCCCTTTGCTGTTACTATGCTATTGCATACAATTTTGTTCCTTTCACATTGTTGCACACTCCACTGCGCTACCTCAGATTTCTGCACCCAATCAATGCCTTACTGCTCTCCTACACTTTGCTCCACCCAACATCTATCATTCTACTACTATCATTAAGAGCTCCCATACCTAGATATGATACAAGAGTTTGGGCACCTCGAGGATCCTACACTTAGTATGTAGTCCTCCTCACTACAACTCGATGTCTCCCAACCTCTTCTCTAGAGGTGCATGAACACTCATGGCACTGTTGTCATCAGTCTTGACCTCTTTCTCTGCCTTAATTGGAGATGCCTTGGAGTCGGAAGCCTCCCCCTTGTTTTTCTTCCTTGGAAACTGGGATGCATAATGTCCCAACTCACCACAATGGAAGCACTTCACCTTGGAGATGTCCTTTTTCTTTCTCATCCCTTGATGTCCCAGAGATGTTATAGCTACATTCTCCTCCTCCTCTTTCTTTATTCAACTTCCCTTACCACTTCTCCCTACCTTGGTCAACCTCTTGATCTCTTCATGATGAAGAGCTGCCCACATCTCCTCCCAACCTAGAAGAGTAGCACTACCCAAAATACTTTGTATAAATGTCTCCCACTCCTTAGAGACTGCAATCAAGGCGGTCCTCAGCATGAACTCCAAATCTAGTGTAGACCCTATCGAAGTCAGTTGGGAAAGAATCTCATGCAATCTTAGGAAGAACAAATCAATCGTCTCTCACTTCTACATCTGATATGACCACAACTGATTATCCAAAAGCATCTTCTACTACACGACACTTCCGTGATACGAGATCATCAACGTATCCCACATCTCCTTTGTTGTGTTTTTTTTAGCAATATGTGGTATGGCATGATCTTTGACCCCGTCTACGATCATGCACTTTTCCCTCACCATTGCATCCTCATACTTCTGATTCTCATCTAGTTTGACTAGGATAACCATAGTTCTCAATGTAAAGTCCTTAATGTGATGTCAATCTAGGACTTGCATGATCATGACCTTCTAGATGACAAAGTTGGCAGCCCCATCCAGCCTGTCCTAATCCCTTAGCCCGCTCACTACCATTTCATCTCCTCTTATAGAATCCCTCTGAGTTTCGACTCCCCTTCTATAAATCTCCCTCTAATTCCTCATTTCCCAGCTAGAAATCCTCTCACCAAATGTCGAACCGTTCCTCTCCAATCCTCCTTGCAACTGCAACTCAGATCTGGATTTCTTGGCTAGAAATCCATCAAGTTAGCGACTCCCTCTACCTTGGTTCTTCCCCTTAGGTATTGTTATACACCGACAGAAACAACAACCCACCAACTTCTCAATCAAAATGTGCGCACAGCTCCCCAAGCCCCAATAACTGAAGAAATTGAGCCTTTCAGGCTCCGCGCAATTCCGACAATGGCAGAATCTGTTCCTCCTGGCCATAGTGTTGATCCTTCCTAGTTGAGACAGATGATGGGGTACTGTGTAGGTTTGATCTTCCCTTCTCTACCTCTACCTGACCCTCCTCCTAGCTCGAATTGATGTCGCAGGCTCTGTATCACTTCTTCTCTTGCTTCTTGTTGAGCCTCAAACCTACACTTCTTTACACATCCTCCCAGCCTCTTTTTCCTATTCATTTCCCTATTTTTCCATTCATTCCCTCCATCAATTTGCTCAAATCGTTGTATTTTAGGACTTTTTACATGATTTTCTAATTATGCTAATGACTGTGTTTGGTTTAGAATTTTGGTTCAAGGTGCTGCATTTCCGCAGTTCACACAAGGTTTACACAGGGTTTTCCGCAGCTGATCCCGGTTTCCGCAGCCAACCCCGGATTTCGCAGCTATTTTATTAAATGTTATGTTCCAGGTGTCCTCCGAGAAGAAGAGCCACATGGGCAAGTTCGTGGAACCAAGGACATGGTGTGTGTCCCTCTAGATCATCCAAACCAGTCATCCAAGCCCGTGGTCAACGAGGAGGCAACTTCGGTCAAACAGAGGTCATTGGCGGTGGCACGGCTCTGCGTGTTCTGTTTTAGAGCGCGTGAGGAATAGGTGGCATCGTCCTCAGTTATGAAAGTAGTGGGAGACATAATCCAACAGCGGATTGAATGCCCACGATGACCGTTGCCTAGATTCGAGGACATAGCAGGACTAAGTGTTTCAATTCAGCTGTTTGAATTACTTAGATTTCATTAAGTTAGTTCACCTTCTGCAATTATAAATAAAGCGTCTTTGAACGTTGGACAAGTTAGTTGTTAGTTGCTGTTATACGCTTTTGAACTCCCATTGTATTTTCCTATTTTATGCGCAATACATGAGAAGACTGTTATTCCATTTACACGTGTGATTGATCTTTGAAATGGCTGGAGTAGGCAGAGGGCCCCTGCTTACTAAAGGCCTGTACAGTGTTTTTAGTTTCTCACATTTCGTTTTCTTATTTCATGTATATAATGCCTTTAATTGTTGTGTTTTAGATAGTTGTACATACATTTCAATTTCTGCTTGTTTACATTTTTGCTCTTTTTCATGACTGATCAGTGTGTTATGCAGGTTTCTTAGGTGTGCCCGGGACAGTTTTATGCTTTTCTTTTGCACAACTAGTGACATGTGTGATCATCTTGTCTATGTTGCTGCCCTTCTTTGTTTTGCAGCCTTTATTTCATCATTATCATTTAGTCAATTTGCATATTTGCTTTTTGTTTGTAGATATCAAGTTGTTTATCTATTAATGGTCTCTTCTTTATAACTTAATATCTTTATTGAGGACCAAAACATCACTTAATACAACTTGGTTTATTTGTTCAGAAACTCACAATTGCTTGACTTGTTTTTAATTGTTTATCACATGATACATTCAGTTAAAAG
>APFE030649095.1:17246-53026 GCA_000404065.3 Pinus taeda | reverse complement strand
TACGTAGTCTCTCCCCCTATGGCACATCTCCCTTCATGCTTCTTCTGGTACTGTGATACCCTCCTGTTTCACGCAGACCCCTTGTCGTGCAACTCTAACCGCAACTCTAAAAACCAAGCATTGTAGTTTATAGTCCTGCGCCTCCTTGCAGCTACCGGGAGCGCTAAGACTATGAAACCGCCAAGTAGTCATTGGGTCAGATCCCTAGTGCATGGCTTTAATCGACTTCCATTTACCCTTCCCAGAATTGTATCTCCATTCAACTTCATGAGCTGAACTACTCCACCATCTGTAATCTCTTTGATAACATATGGTCCTAGCCATTGCATCCGAAATTTTCATGGAAGCTTATCAAAATTGTTGTCATATAATAAAACTAAATCGTTTACCTTGAAGGTGTGCAGTTTGATGTCCCAATTGTGCCAATATTTCTCGCATTCCTTCTGAACCTATTGATGGAATCCATCCAAAAACCCATCTTCCTTGAGCTTTGTCAGTTGCGCGAGCCTCTCTTCTAAGGCTCTGTGGCCTGCCATTTCTATGAAAGCCGCTATTCGTAGAATAGGCACAATGTACTCCATAGGCATCACAACCTCTATGCCATTGACCAACCTAAAAGGTGTCTAACCAATCAACTTTTTACAAGTAGTTTTGTGAGCCCATAACTCTGCTGGTATGTGCACATCCCAATCATTCCACTGCATGTTGCACACCTTTGTCAACACATTCTCTAGTATCTTATTAAAAGCTTCAACCGTTACATTGGCCTGAGGATGATATGGCATACTCTTTTGATGATAAACTTGGAACTCTTTTGTTAGCGCATTGATCATTTCATTGAGAAAATGCGTACCATGATCACTCATTAAAATCTTTGGGCAACCAAACCTGGTCAACACATATTCGAACAAGAATTTCGCTAATGTTGCCCCTGTATAGTCCTTCACGGGCTGTGCCTCTGCTCACCTAGTCAAATATTCGGTGACGATGATGTTATACCACACACCCATCTTCTTGCCCGGAGTCTAAATTGGCCCTACAAATCAATTGCCCACTTCTAAAATGGCTGCAATGACACTTGCAGATTTAGAGGTAGCTCATCCCGCCAGGATGGCCTACTTGTTCTTCGACATGCATCACATTCCCTACAATATTCTTTGGAATCCTTATGCAATGTCGGCCACCACAACCCAACACGTAAAATATTCTGTGCTATCGCTTTCCCTACATAATAGCCTCCCATAGCTGCTCCATGGGCTTCAACAAGGATACTATTTTGTTCAAAATTAGGCACATAACGTCGCAATATTTTGTCTGATCCTATCTTATACAAATGGCTTGCAATAACTGGAAATTCTGTAGCGTGTACAACCAATTCGTTCTTCTATTGACTAGTGTATCCCTCTATAGCCATTCCCGTTGTCAGGAAGTGGAAGAGTTACGCATCAAGAATCTCCTCCTCCAAGTTGGTAGGATCCTCTCTTGTTTCAATGCATGATAGATGATCTGGCCCTGCATTTAGCCTTCCTGGCTTCACAATCACCTCGAAATCATACTCTTGAAACAACAACAACCATTTGCATACTTCCCCCGCAACACAGTCTTGTTGACTAGATACTTTAATGCAGAATGGTCTACGTGCATATTAAAATGTCTGCCTCGTAGGTAATGTATGAACTTCTGGAGTGCGTAAACCATAGCTAACCCTTCACGCTCTATTGTCAAATAATTCTTTTCAGCCTTAGACAAATTCCTACTCGCAAATGCTATAGGGTGATCCAATTATCCTTCACCGACCTATGTTAGCACTACTCCTAGCACAATACATGAAGCATCCACATGCACATGAAATTCCTTCTTCCAATCCAAGAATACTAGGATTAGCGCGGTGACCATTTTCTCCTTCAATACATCCAGACTACGCTGACATTATTCGCCCCAACAGAATGTACCATCCTTTTTCAGTATCTTTTCCATAGGTGCAATAATCTAAGCATAACCCTTGATGAACTTCTGCTAGTATCCAGTATGACCCAGTCTTGCGTGCAACTATTTAACACGCCTTGGCGCCTCCAAATTTATTATAAACGTGATATTAGTAGGGTCCAAGATTAATCCTTGTCTGCACACCATATGACCCAACAAGATTCTGAAAGGGATGCAAAATAAGCATTTTTTCAAGTTTAGCATGATTTGATACCTTCGACATGTATCCAACATCAAGCACAAACTAGCTACATGGCGCTTTACCAGTCCAAACGCTGTCCAATCATCAAAATATACTTCCAAAAATTTGTGAATGAACTCTCTGAATGCCGTTATGACTACAAAAGAGAACATCGTCGAAGGATACTTAAGTTCAAAGCGCATCATGGTATACTGGAAGCATCCCCATTCTATCTCGAAGTTTTTCTTTCTCTTGTCTTCTGGTGTGATCTTAATCTGATGGTATCCAGAGAACCCATCAGTGAATGAATAGGCCTCCTACCCTCCAAAATTTTCCAGTACTTCATCTGTGAATGGTGTCGGAAAAAGATCATGAACGCAAGCATCGTTAAGCTTCCCGAGATCTATGAAAGTTCATATCTTGCCCTTTTGCTTCTTTTCCTGGACCACCATTGGGCTCACCCAATCAGACTCCTCAATTGGTTCAATAATACCTACTTCCAGCATCTTATCTAACTCCAAGCGGACCTTTTCTATATACTTGGGATTAAGGCGATAGGGCCTCTGTTTAATCAGCTTCACGTCTGGCTTCAAGGTAATCTTCATTACGCCCAACTCTCCTATGATACCTTTCAAGTATGAAAACTTTGTGGGGAACAAATCCCGATATTCACGGAGCAGCTCAACAACCTTATCCATTATGGTATCATCCTAGTAGTCTCCAATCTTCGCAAACTTTGGCTCCGCTTTTGTGCCAATGTTTACCTGCCTAGTTTTTGGTGGTGCGGTAATATCTAGATTCTCTAGCTGTGGTGCTTCAACTTCATGGTGGCCTTATGCCTCTAGGATATTAATGTTCCTTCAATCCTCATCTTCTTCTTCAACAGTCACATTATAGCACTCCAGCACATGACACAGCTGGGTGGTCCAATCTAGTTGAATCAAATCCAAAGGATCCTGTGGTATTTTGAAGATCACTACTTTGACCTCCTATAGCACCTCTTCAATACATTCAAACCAATATTCAAAGCTAAATGTCATCAAGAATTCCTATCTCAAAATGTCCCACTCTTCAGTGCCATGGTGGAGCTCTGTTTCCAGGTACTAATTCATTAGTATTACACCCAAAGTGTGATAGAATAAATGCACCCACTTAGGTTGCGGCTTTGTTCCGTAAACCTCAGTCCATTTTGATAAATGATCACACAGATCATTCCTTCAATCATATTTCTCTGTTAGCCGAACTTTTGGGTGACCAAACTGCAATCTCATCATTTTCCTGTACTCACGCCACCCATCAAAATTGTCTTTATGTGTACCCCACCACCTTGTGGGTGTAGCGCACAATGCCAAATCCAAGGTTTGAAAGCGATGCTTCTTTGGTACCTCCCTTTCAAATGCATCCAAAAATATATCTACATCAATTATACCATCATAATAAGGCAAACCTCTTACCTCCGATGATACACAACGCAACGATTTAGTCATCGTATTACAATGAAATGTAGATACTTCGTGCAACCTATTTTGTGAGTGTTCTAATTCCTCATCTGAATACAATGTACAATAGATTTTGCGGTCCCATGTAATGCATCCATCAACTGTAGGATTAACCCAATCTTGATCTCGTGTTGTTATTTTATAGATCTAGTCCAAATCATCGCTGCTTTCCTCATAATCATAAACTGGTTCAGTATAGCACGGTCCTTCTGCAGGATCCAAAGGTACTATAACAAGTTGTGATTTCCTTTCAAATGACATCGTTCACTTGTTCAGATTGATTACCCCATTCATGTCGATAGCCTAATAAATTCCAAGGAGTGTGGGATATGGATCGTTTTCATAAACAATCTCTATCACTTCAAAATTGGCCAACACGCTCGCGCCTTCGATGTCTACGGTCACTCCTTGCAGGCGACCCATAGGAATGATATTCTGTTGATTTGCCATCCTTAATTGAATTGGAGACCACTACAGCACATGTCTCCCCATTCTTTCTGATGTATGCTTAGGAAAAACGTTCGCTTTTGACCCACGATCCAAAATGACATGATCCATTTCATACTCACCTATTTGCGTAGTGAGCCTCATCCCTTGCCTTGTTCTTGCCTTATGCTTATCAATTTTTCTAACTACGTGAGGTCCTTCAGGAGAATTTTCTTTACTGGCACACTTATTTATCAATTCTTGTAACCCTTTCATGGCCTTTCTATCACGTAACAACTTCATACAGGTCTCTAAGAAGGTAGTAATCATGGAGGAGTCAACCTCTTCAGACAACTTGTCCTAACTTTCCGAGGTAAAGGCCTCAGTGAAGCTTTTCTTCACTTCCATGAATGTTTATTTCGCATGCTCCAAATCAAACCCAACCTCTTTTTCTGGAGCTTTGCGGACCCACTCATTTCTTCAGGTTTATTTCCTTTATCCTCACCATTCGTCATTTTGCTTTGCAGCACGATATTCACACTAGTATCCTCTTCACGGGGTTTATCCCTCATCATCTGTAGGTTCTGGGTAGGCTGTTGAGGCTGCGCCCTCTTCTCCTGCATCTTAGCTATCAATACAGTGCAGTCTTTTATCGCTTGGTCAAACTGAGTATAGTATCGAAAAAATAGGCGTGTCTCGCTCGTACACTCCCATGCGTACTGTCCTGGCACTCCATATTTGTAGCAAATAACTTGTCCCCAGCCTCTATCAGGTCCTCCTCCTCCTCGGCCACTTCTGTGCCCCTGATATCCTCCATGCACTCCCCCATCACCTTGATCCAGAGGCTGAGTTTATATTTTAATTCGGTATGCAGACAGTCCTTCCATCATTAATTCATAGCTACAGAAGTTACACTCATCGTGGTCTACTGATTTACAGAAGTTGGAGAATAACTATTGCAGTGTCTGCACAAATTTTTGCAGCAAGTGGAAATTGTTTGTTACATGTTTTCTTGCTACCTGACAGATAGCGCACCATAGCATGGGCCCTGTACTTGGCCTTGCTTGAACCTCCAACCTTAGAGGCATTGGCCCTCCTCCTGCAACATAATTCGTGAAGACAGGGCAGTG
Source organism: Pinus taeda (assembly GCA_000404065.3). NCBI lineage: Eukaryota > Viridiplantae > Streptophyta > Pinopsida > Pinales > Pinaceae > Pinus > Pinus taeda. The sequence goes on along the minus strand of APFE030649095.1, from coordinate 47,804 downwards.
ATCTTTATCATGCCCCTGGCTTTTACACTTCAGGCACCAAACTTCTTCATGCACCTCTAGTCGAGTCGCTCTATCGTTATTCAAGCTTTGAAACTCGAGGCAAAGATTCTGCAACTCTAGGTGAATCTGCTGAACTCCAAAAGCAGTGTCTTAAATAGGTGTTTCATGCAACCTCATTGCAATTTCCAGCGCTTCTGCCTAGGTCCCTATCTTTTGCTGCAATAAATCAACCCTTAGGTGGGGCTGGAGTGAAGCTACAAACCATTCGTGGTGCTGACCATACGTGAGGTTCATGTTAGCTTCGCGGATCTAGCACTTCAGTCTCTAATCCATCTCCCAGTGTGTTTCACTGGGCCTCATTATGATTTCCTTAAATCCAATGACTGATTGTGATTTAGACTTGGGCCTACTGAATTCCTTATTTAGCGCAATTTGAGCGTCCGCTAACGATGCCAACGGGTTATCAGTACAGTACTTAATGTACCACATCAATGAGCGATCCTGTAGAGTAGTAACCAATTGTTCTTTCTTCATATGGTCATTTGTAATATTTTGAGTTGTCCATACGACCTTCGCAACGAACCAAAACTGGTCCGGGTCCTCTTTACCCAATCCTAAGAAAATGGGAAAATTCATCGTATTCAACATATTGGAAGGTGGCGGAGGTGGAGGTAGTGTGGGCGAAGGTGGAGGTGGTGTGGGTGGATGAGGTATTCGTGGAAGCCCTTGCCTTATTAACTTGACAACGCTCTGTGGTGAATCCTGTGCTGCTCCCACGTTGTCACTTAGAGGAGGCTTAATGATCAGTCTATATTTCAAGGCCTGTTCTCCCTCTATCCCTATTCTCCCTCTATTTCTCTTTGATCTTTCTTGTAGGTACTCTATTGTAAAGAACAAATAAGGAGTGATGCCTGGAGTGAAGGATTCAAAGTCGTCTCCAAAGGGATTGAGTGATTAACATCAGAGCAAGGTAGGTCACTCTCTCTCTGAATTTGTTAAACATAAGCTATAAAAGTGAATGTTAGTTTGTTTAGTTTGTTGCTAGACCCTCTCATTGGCCTAGAGAGATCACCTCTATTCATAGAGGGGATTTGTCTTCACAAAAAATGGTGACTCCACTAGGGAAGCTATAGCCTCTTCAATCTCTTTTTTCATCTGACCTCTTGATTAGTTTGACCAAACATTGAGTTCTCAGTTAGTTTGAGTATGTATAGGTATGTACAGTCACTGATTACTAGCTTAGAGTGCTGATTGTATAGGGTTTGTTGAAATATTTTTTTATATATTTTTCCTTACTCCTTGCCCAGTGTGTTTTTGATTTGGATAGTCGCGTTTCCAGTGCGCTTTCCTTGAAAACAACCATGTTGAATCCTTGTTCAACAAGAGTTTGGTCATTACAGTCGCGTTGATCTCAGGGATTGGAAAAAATTAGGGTTTCTCTGTCAAAATACAGTGTCTTAGCCCCTGAGGTCCTTTTTCTTGTCCATTGTGATTAGTTTTATTGATTTTTTGTCTAATTATCTTATTTGATTATCAAATTCTTGTCTTTGTGAAATTTCAAGTGTTTTGGGTGAAATTGGGTTTATAGGTCATTTGATTGTCACTTCCCGCTTGTAAGCGTCACTGAGTTTGTAGTTTGTTTATTGGTTAGATATGGTTATCTGTTAAAATTATTAAAAACGTCAATTTGCATTAGTTTTGGTTTGTCTTTTGCAAAGTTGTTTTTCGATTGCATTAGTTCATTTTGCACTTGAAAAATCATCTTTGTTGTTTATCGAACATAGAGTATGTTGTTTGATTTACAAGCTAAAAATAATGCATTGTTTATTCATTCAAAAGAGAAAAGTGAAGACACTTTCATTTAAGTGCTTTTGGATTTGAGTTAGTGTTGCTTTAATTGGTGCATTGATTGCATTAGGAGAATTTGAATCAAAATATCTCATTTTTTCTTTAGTTGAAGCTTAATTTCATTAGGAGAATCTAAAAATCAAAGAGAGCATCATTTATATAAAGTGCATCTTGGTGAAGTAAACATCATTTTTCTTTCGATAGATTGCATATAAGATAGTGAAGATTGCTTTTGCTGTTGCATATTGCATTTCGAAAGAAACATTAGTGGAGGTGTTTTCTTTGATGCACTAATTGATTGAATTCTCTTCTCTTGTTAGTATAGCTTTAATTTAAGTGAAAATTTTCCTTTTCTCATATGGTTGCATTTTAGGATTCAGGTGACATCGTTTGAGCCAAAAAGTTGAAACATAATTCAAGATCAGCATTAAAATTTACTCAATTAACCTAAAGATCATTTGGAACTGAACACAAACATTTAGAGGTCTAGGCTAGAGATGTGTTCCGACATATATAAACCTAGCAGTTGTTGTTAACTTCCTGCATTGTATCCTAGGGGTGAAATCCCGTTCGACATATGGAAGTATATAGGATCATTCTCTAATACTCTCGGGTATATCGGAGGTGCTCCAGTATGGAAAATATATGGGAATGCTCTCATCAGATGGCTATACATTAGACAATGTTAACATAGACTTATGCTCCCCGTACAGTCGCATATATATTGAGAGACCCCACTGGGTTGTTATCCTTTAGCCACATGTAACCGATTTAGTTTCCTTGTAAATGTGATACATCGAACAAAAAATTCAGGGAGATCATTTCTCATACGTTAAGTCCTTGGTTTTGGCTAAGGTGTATATTGCGGTTCACGGATACTTGGTAAACCCTCTTCCCTAGTACACCCTTTTTTATTTATTTCTCGTTTTTAAGTTCTAAAATTTAACTTCCCACGATAACATGACTTGCTTATGCAGTTATCCTTGGCCTCACATTACCTGATTAATTGTAAATTTTAATTGTAAGCTCAAATAAGTCACCTCTTATCCTTTTTCCTTTTGAGAGAAGGTCATTGTGGATGAACCACCGCATTCACCTTACATTTCCCCTTCACAATCTGACACTAAAGGGTCACCACAAGGAGTCCATCATGAGACTTCACATTCACACGAAGCCCAAGGTTTTGAACTTGGAATTAGCCTAAGTATTCAACCCCTTGCTTCTCGTCTTGCACCTCGAGAGCCATCATATTAGGAATATGATCTAGAAACTCCTGAGGTTCCATAGTGGTATTTATTACTTCCTATGAATCCAATTTTTGATCCATTGTTCATATCTCCTCAATGACCATATAGTATGTTTGATAACCCCAACGTACCTTGGAACGTTCTCTTGATATATCGTGGATTCCTCCTCGCCAACTGTTTCCACCTATGGAATCGGAAGGTGAGATTCCAACCTCTCCTCGAGATCCTCCTCCAAAAGTCTCAACCACTCACATTTTTTGTGTTGGCGATGAATCTGAATATAACTTTCCACCTAAAGGCTTTCCATATGTGGGAAGTATGTGACCTCCACCACCACCTGAAAGTAATGAACCTTTGTTTCCACCAGGTTACACTGCTTTGGATCAATTGGTTTCAAGTACTCTAAGGGTGTCTTCACTTTACCATAATCCCATTTGTTCATCAGGTGCTATGCCCACTTCTGGTTCATTTGTTTCAATCGCAGCCTCTTTACTTCCTATACAAACTGCAGTTTATTAAGTTCTTGTACAACTAACAGTTACAGTTGGGACAATTAATGTCCCAATAGGTTCCTTAGGTGTTCCATTAAGTGGAAAATATGTGCCACCACCTATCCCACCGCATGGGGGGAAACAACCACCTCCTCCATATGTACCTCTTATTTCGGGTGCAACTTATATGAGTGGATCTCAAACTCACGCTACCGGAGTCAATCAAATTGTTGATAGTGTACCTTATCGTAGTGGATCATCTATTCCATATGGATCAGGCCAAATCCCATATCAACAACCTCTTCAAGACCAGATACCCTACCAACAACAGTACCCTCCATATGGCTCACAACAGCCTCAAAATACACCTTTTAATGAACAAGCACGACCCCAAATGTAGTTTGCTCCAAATCCCTCATTTTGGGACATTTGGTCAAATTCAAGCTGGAACCTATCAATACCAACATGGAACCCAACAAATTTCGCAAGGAACTTTTCAACAACAACATCCTTATGTACAAAAAGGACCTTATGTGCAACAACGGTGTTGTCAACAACCATTGTAGTAGCAAGGTCAACCCTTGCAGTAGCAAAAAAAAACCTTGTATCAACAAGGCTAACCCTCACAACAACAAGGTAAACCCTTACAGTAGCAGGGTTAACAATTTTACCACTAGGGTCAACAATTGCAACAACAACCTTATACTTCATACACTTAGCAAGTTGTTTATCCACCTTATGGTTCTCAACGACCTATGATGGATCAGTATCAACCTTACCCTCATCAAAACCCACCTTTGTGGGGATAAAATCCACCTTTGTATGGTAATAATACCTCGCAGTGGGGGCAATATCAAACTCTTTATTGTCAAATTCTGTTACTTTGGGGGATAAACCCGTAGTAACAAGGTTCGAACCCAAAAATTGGGCCTTATCAAAGGCCCTCCATGCCTTTCAATCCACAATTGCCATTTCTCGCCACGTTCGAACTACTAGATGTGTCAAGGCTCACAAATGACCCAATAATTCATTCGTCGAAATAACCTCTAGGTCCTACTAAGATTCCTGGAGATTGTCCGAAATTTGAAGGAAAGACTAGAGAAGACCCCTAGGCCCCTGTTATGAATTACCATTTATGGTGTTCATCTAATTCTTGGGTTGATAATTCCATTCATATACGTCTTTTCCAGCGAACCTTGATGGGTACTGCCGTGAAATGGTACATCGAGTTACCTCAAGGTGCCTTCCAATACTTCAACACTTTGGAAGTGGCCTTCCTTACCCATTTCCAACTGCCATTTCGATATGAAACCGATACCCATCTCCTTACATCTTTCAAAACAGACAACTGCTATGAACATTTCCAACCACTTCCATGAATGGAGGCGTCAGTGTCATCTCATTAAGTTCGAGATTCCTAACAATATTTTCACTTAATGTTTTCCCAAATCATTCATTAATAAAATTGCCAAGGACATAGATATGGGTGGCTATGCAACCAAAGAGAAAGCCATTGTCCATGCCCAATATCTTGATTTGGTATATTCCCAATCCAACACGTTGTATGATCTCTTGCCTGATGCTTCGTGACCATCTACTGATCCTGCATCCTCTAAACTTCTAGAGGCACCACTTGTCAATGGTATTATTGGTTCAGTGACTCAAAATTCTAGTAAATCTTCTTCTGATTCTACGAAGAAGAAATCTGTTTCAACTACTGCATCCAATTCTCCTTCGAATCCCTCTCAAAATATTGGTAAATCCTCCAAGGTTAATTTCATTCAATCTACCATGAAAAAAAAACCTCAAAAGCTAAAAAGAAGGGTAAAGGAAAATCCAAATTTGATACCCTGAAACAGGATCCTCCAAAATCATCTGCCAATGATGCATCTAAACATAAGCCCAAATATCCTTGCCTCATTTGTGATGAAGATCACTATACCAAGGTTTGTCCCTGTCGTGTTGAAGCAGTCGTTTGTTAAAAGGTACCCAAGGGACACCAACTATATTAAAAGAGCCTTTTCCATCACAACAAACCCAATTGGTAGAGAAGCCACAATATTCTACATGTTTGGTCTCTCAGGTTTATATGAGTGGATGTCTCAGTTGGGTTTGCATCACAACAACTCAACTCCTTATTATCCACAGGCCAATGGTAAAGTTGAGGAAGTCAAAAAGTCTTCGTTTCCATGCTTCAACACACCATTGGGATGCATAAATGAAATTTGCATCTCATTCTATTTTCATCTCTATGGGATTACCAAATCACAACTAAGACAACCACTGGATTCATACCCTTTTTTGTTAGTGTAGGGTCTAGAAGCGACTCTTCTAATTAAGTGCGAAATGCCTTCACTGAAGCTAGTTGTCAAATTACTCCTTGATACCTCACCTGAGGATGAATGTTTACTTTACCTCTAAACGCTAGATGAAACTCGTCCTATTGTTACTTTGATGATGGAATCCCAGAAGAAATGAGTTAAGGCTTAATATGATAAAAATATTTCTCCTCATGTTTTTGCTGAGGGTGACTTGGTCTTGTTATATGATCAATCCAATGATAAATTGGGAGATGGGAAATTCAAACCAATGTGGCATGGGCCTGTTAAACGAGTCTTACGAAAAGGTGCCTATGAGTTACTTGACTATGAAGGAAATTATTTGGTTGAGCGCCGAAACAGTTTTTACCTTAAGAAGTATTATGCGTGATTTTTCATGTAAATACTTTTGTACATTAGTGTGTAGTGTGGTTTTGGTGTGTTAGTTTTCTTTTACAAATAGGTTTTTCCTCTTCTTACCTCATTCTCTACTTGGTTTGTAGATGTCATCGAAACGTTACTTTGGTTTTGCTGATGGTGCTTGTCGTAATACACAGAATTGTCTTCCACGGCATGGGAAATATATGACCCTAATGGTGAGTTATTAAATTTACAGGGTATATGTTTAGGTCGTACGACTAATAACATTGCCAAATATAGTGCGGTCATCGAACTTTTCTTAGGAGCTATTTCTCTTGGCATTAGGGATTTAATCATCAATCTTGATTCACAACTCATTGTACTAAGATTTAATGGACAATATTCAGTTAGAAACCCTCAGATTTTGAGAATGTATTTGTGAGTTCATCCCTTGGAATGAGACTTTGAGTTTTTTTACTTATCATCACATTCCGAGATGCATAAACACATCAGTAGATGCATTCGCTAAATACGTGTTAGATAGACATTTGTGAAACATGTAAATCATAAAAAATCACATAATAGACACGGTGAATAGAAAAACACACACACACACACACACATATATATATAGAGAGAGAGAGAGATAGAGTGTTTGCAAAAGAGTTTTTTACATCAAAATGACAAAATCTATCTTTTGAGACACATGGCTTCACAAGCCTACATCAATGTAGAAAATAAACTAGAGTTGGATATCCACCCACATGGTGCTCATGGTAGCATGAAATATCCCTAATAACTCGACTCAACAATTGATGAAATCTAGCAGAAACCCCTATAGTGTGTCTCCGATATTGCAATGGCATCTCATCTCATATATATATATATATATAGAGAGAGAGAGAGAGAGGGAGAGAGAGAGAGTTTCCAAAATAGTTTTCCACATCAAAATGACAAAATATGTGTTCTGAGACACATGGCTTCACAAGCGTACATCGGTGCAGAAAATAAACTAGAGTTGGATATCCACCCACATGGTGTTCATGGTAGCACGAAATAGCCCTGATAACTCGGCTCAATAACTGATGCAGTCTAGAAGAAACCCCTACAGTGTGTCTTTGGTACCGCAATGGCACCTCATTTATTGAGGTGTACTTTGGAATGCCCCTAGTTAAGGCTTCCAGGTTATGTTCTACCTCAACAATCAGATCCACTCCCTCCTCATAAGCAACCTCTTTAATAAGGCATGCTACTCATCTGGCTATCAAAGAAACCCTTGGAGTGTTGAAATTTGGTACTGGAGGACACGTGGTTCCCTAAGGCTTCGATCTTTGGCCTAGGGAAAAGTGTCCAAAAGAATTTGATTTTTCTCCTAAAGTAACTTTATAATTTTTATAAAGTTAAATCTAATTTAAAAGTGGCTTTAAGTGATAAAGTTACTAAAGTCTAATTTTAAAGTGACTTTAGTAAAGTTAATGTAAAATTAGAAAGGAAAAATGACTTTGGAAATAAATGACTAAGTGAGTCTTTATTAAAGTGGGGTGAATTAAAAAATAAAAAGTGAGATTTAAATGAGCATTTAATCTCAGCCCTAGATCTCAATCTATTTCAGCCATTGGATTTAGAGGTTACCCAAAAGTCACTTAGGATTAGATTAAAGGAGGAAAATGAGGCAAGAGGTCATTCATTCTTTTGTGAGCAGATTGAGAGAATGAGAGCAAGAGAGCATGGGAGATTTCTGGACAAGGAGGAGAAGGAGACAACAGCTTGGCACACATTCCAATTTCCAAGGCAGCAGTTGAGCAGATTTGTACAGCTGATTCAGCACAAAGTGAAAGGCTAATTTTGGCATGATTTTCTAGAGATATGTACAGCTGGTTTGCACAGAAATCAAGGAGTGGTTTGCACAAAAATCGAGGAGCAGTTTGCTGTTTTTTTCTACACGCAAATCGATGTCCACACAATTCATTTATTACAATACGTACACGCATTTAATGCAGGCCATACAACAGCATTTAAGGCTGAAAGTGGGCACGAAAGTTGAGGAGGCCGTACAACATTTATTGTTGTCCTGTTTGTTGTAATTTCCAGTTTGCTGAGGCACGGGAAAAGAGATAAGTTGTAAATTTGCTTACTGATTTTTTGCTGAATATTTCTCACTATAAAAAAGGCACTTTCAGAAATAAAGAAGAGCTCTCGAACTGGTTTTCCCCAACAGTTGTAGGGGGTTTCTCCAGGGTCACATTGACCAAAAATTACTGTGTTGAAATGTGTTAAATCACTGTTTGTACCTACTGATTTTTTATTTCTACATTTTCCAACATTCTGTAAAATTTCCAGAATTTGTGTTTTCAGTAAAAATTTATTTTTTCAGTTGTTGAATGTTTGGATATGGGAAAGGGCATTTAACTATATGGGATAAATAAGGTGAAACTAAAAACCGGGGTGGGAAATGAGAGATTTCTACATGGTATCAGAGCTTGAGTGCTAAAGTGCAGTTTGGGACAGCAAGGAGGAAAATTACAGCCTGCTGATTTTTCACTCAGAAAATTCCAGCAAGCTGATTTTTCACAAACAACAGTTTTATCTTTACTACAACAGTGCTATTTTTCAGTGTTAGGACAACAAGATGTCATTGGGATTGAGGGTAGAGGATAGGCTGGATGGGAATACAAATTACAACGTTTGGAAGGAGAGAATGCAGAGTATCTTTGAGGAGGCAAAAGTCTGGGATATCATGGTGCATACCACACAGAACCCTGTTGTTGTGCCTACTGATGCTACTCAGTTGGTTGAGTATAATAAAAAGAACAACAAGGGTAAGAGGCTGATTCTAGACGGAGTCAAAGAACATTGCATTCCTCATGTGAGAGGAAAGAGCAATGCCCATGAGATGTGGACAGCATTGTCCAATCTCTACCGGAGTACCAATGAGAACCGGAAAATGGTCCCTGAAGGACAAGCTGAAGAACATTAAGATGGGTAATGATAGTGCAGCTAGATATCTCACAAAGATTACTAATGTGAGATATGAGTTGGCAGCAATTGGAGAGGCCATTCCACCCACTGAGTTGGTGCGAACTGCAGTAAATGGCCTCCCCCATTCATGGATGAACTTTGCTGATGGGGTTTGTGCACGTGAGACCCTTCCCACATGGGAGAGGTTTTGGGATGATTGCATTCAAACAGAGATCAAGAAAGGTCAGCTTGGGGCAGCCAAGCCAGTTGAGCAGGATAAGAATGTAGCACTGACGGCAGGAGGCAAGAAAGGAAAAGGGAAGAAGCAGGCTTCCACAAGCAATGGTGGGGGAAAAGGCAAAGGTAAAGGTAAACAGGTAACACACAGAAGGACTATTCCAAGGTGAAGTGTTGGAAGTGTCAAAAGATGGGACACTATGCAGTTGTGTGTCCGGAGAAGAAGAAGAAGAAGAAGGGGAAGAACAAAGCGTGGCAGCATCAGCAGAGATTGAGGACTTTGCAGGTCATTTTGACTGGGAGTATGCATTCACTACGTATGAGTCCTCTAGTGCAGGATCACCTGCCACACAAGTTCAGAGGGAGCATGCTTTTCCCTCGATTAGCGGAGCATCTTCAGGTATTTGGTATGTGGATAGTGGGGCTTCATGTCACATGACAGGAGCCTGTGAGTACTTCTCAGATCTTTCAGAGAGTGGCGCTGATATAAAGGTAGCACCGGTGATGAAAGAATTGTTAGAGCATTCGGTGTGGGGACATTGACATTTCAGAGGGAGTCCAAACCTCCCTTGAAGGTGTCAGATGTTCTTTATGTGCCAGGGATGAGGAAGAACCTCATATCCGTCTCAGCTTTGGAGGACAGAGGACATGAGATACTTTTCAGGGGAGGACAGGTGTTGATGTATCCCAGGGGCACTCCAGCTGATTCAGCTAGAGTGATAGGTGTACGCCATGCAAAGGTGTACAAGTTTGCATTCCATTCCCTTGTGGCATTGAGCAGTAGTACCGACAACAGAGCTAGCAATTCTGAGCTATGTGAGATTTGGCATCATAGGATGGGACATATGTATCATGGAGCCTTGAGGACCTTGCGGGAGATCAATACAGGTGTGCCAGATTTCAGTACTGATCACTTTGATACTTGCAGAGAATGTGCGATGGGCAAGTTTGCCAAATCCCCTTTTCCCAGCAGTGACAGCAGAGTGACTGGGATACTTGATTTGATTCATTCTAATGTGAGCGGTCATATGTCTCATGTTTCCTTGAGTGGATATGAGTACTATGTTTTATTCATTGATGATCACTCTAGGAGGACCTGGATTTATTTCTTGAAGACCAAGAGTGAGGTCTTCAAGTGGTTTCAAGAGTTTAGAGCTCTTGTGGAGACACAGACAGGTTAGAAGATCAAGTCCCTGAGGTCGGACAATGGGGGAGAGTACACCCTTGGAGAGTTTGTTGATTATTGTGCGGAGGCAGGCATTAGGAGGGAGTTCTCTATTCCTTACAACCCCCAGTAGAACGGGGTTGCGGAGAGGAAGAAAAGATCCATCGTAGGGGCTGCTAAAGCCATGTTACATGATCAGGGGTTGCCATTGTTCTTGTGGGAAGAGGCCTGCAACATAGCTATTTACTCGCAGAATAGGAGTCCGCATCGTGCCTTGGGGCACATGACTCCGGAGGAGGATTTCTTTGGGAAGAAGCCTGATATTGGTCATCTTCATATCTTTGGATGCATTACATACTCCTACATACCCAAGGAGAAGAGGACCAAACTAGAGCCCACCACAGAGAAGGGTATCTTTGTGGGCTACAGTGAGACCTCAAAGGCCTTTCAGATTTACATTCCTACACAGAGGAGAGTTTTTGTTAGGTGGGATGTGAAGTTCAAGGAGGACAGGGCTTTTAGGAGGTCACGGGAGTTAGAGTATCTGGATCAGCCAGACCCTTAGCAGCAGTTGAATTAGACGCATGGATCCAGTGGGCAGGGATCAAGAGGATCTGGAGGTACATCTATGAGGATGTCAGATCCATCAGTGAGCAGTGGCTCGATGAGCCAGAGGGGTGGTGCTTCAAGCAGCATGCAAATAAGTTCACTAGGGAGTCCACTGATGGACAGTTCACACAGTACCTCAGCTTCTATAGGTTCAGGTGCAGGCAGGAGGATAGCAGACAGACAGTCAGGAGTTCAGGCTGCTGATGGTGATGAGGAGGAGGAGTTTCATTCTCCCATGGGAGAAGCATACTTAGGGAAGAGGAAGCCCAAGTGGCTTCTGGACACCTTCAGAGATGCCACATCCGTTGCTGAGCCTAAGAGGCTAGTAGAGAGTAGACCACCTGAGAGATTTTGTAGCTATATGGCGATGGTTACCAGCATCCTTGACTTTGAGCCTTCTAGCTATGAGGAGGCAGCTAGCCAGCAGGTCTGGAGAGAGGCCATGTAGGAGGAATATTCTTCTATCATGAAGAATGATGTTTGGGAGGTGGTGCCGAGGCCTGAGGGCAAGTCCGTGGTTACTTCCAGATGGATTCACAAGATAAAGATGCTGCAGATGGCAGCATTGAAAAATTCAAAGCGAGAGTTGTGGCTAGAGGGTTCTCCCAGGTAGAGGGAGTTGATTATGAGGAGACCTTCGCTCCCGTGGCTCGATATACTTCGATTCGCTCCATTATATCGATAGCAGCAGAGATGGGTTGGAAGATCCACCAGATGGATGTGAAGACCGCATTTCTCAATGGCTTCATACAGGAGGAGGTGTACATTGAGCAGCCACAGGGCTTTGAGGTGCATGGGAAGGAGTCCCATGTGTGCAGACTGAAGAAGGCCTTTTATGGCCTGAAGCAAGCTCCCAGAGCTTGGTACTCCATGATAGATACTTATTTGCAGGGGATGGGTTTCACAAAGAGTGAGGCAGATCCGAACCTTTACTTTATTGTGATAGGTGAGGAGCCTCTCATTCTGGTGCTTTATGTGGATGACTTGGTCATTACAGGTGCAGAGAGACTCATAGAGCACTGCAAGAGAGATCTTGCGACGGAGTTTGAGATGAAGGACATTGGCTTGATGCATTACTTTTTGGGTTTGGAGGTGTGGCGGGAGGAGGGGCATTTCTTCCTGGGGCAGGGGAAGTATATTGTGGACATCCTTAGCAGATTCCACATGGAGGATTGTAGACCCATGTCGACACCGATGATTACCAACTGGAAGAAGCTTCATGCTTCGGATTCCGAGTTGGTGGATACCACATTGTACAGGCAGCTGATTGGTTCCTTGATGTATTTGGTCAACACTAGACCAGATATCTGTTTTGCAGTCAACACGATGAGTCAGTTTATGTGTGAGCCTAGGAAGGTTCACTGGGTGGCTGCAAAACACATTTTGCGGTACTTGCAGGGGACAGTGGATTATGGTCTGGACTACGGGCAGGGAGATGGAGTGAGATTGGTAGGATACACTGATTCTGATTGGGCAGGTTGTGCTTCTGATAGGAAGAGCACTTCAGGGTGCTGTTTTGGGTTGGGTTCAGCAGTAGTATCATGGTTCCGCCGGAAGCAGCAGTCAGTAGCATTGAGTTCAGCAGAAGCAGAGTATATGGCAGCCAGTCTAGCTAGTTGTGAGGCCATCTGACTTCGCAAGATGTTGTTTGGCTTATTTGGTCAGCCGTTGAGACCTTCAGTGATCTACTGTGATAATCAGAGTTGCATTAAACTCACGGGAATCCAGTATTTCATGACAGGTCAAAGCATATCGGGATCAGATATCATTTCATCAGAGACTATGTTCAGAAGGGAGCTGTGAAGCTTGAGTATATTTCCACTGATGAGCAGGTAGCAGACATTCTTACCAAAGCCTTACCACGGGGCAAGCATGTTTACTTCAGAGACAAGATGGGTGTGGTGAGGAACACCTTCCTCGGTAAGAGGGAGTGTTGAAATTTGGTACCGGAGGACAGGTGGTTCCCTTAGGCTTTGATCTTTGGCCTAGGGAAAAGTGTCCAAAAGATTTTAATTTTTCTCCTAAAGTGACTTTATAATTTTTATAAAGTTAAAATCTAATTTAAAAGTGACTTTAAGTGATAAAGTTACTAAGTCTAATTTTAAAGTGACTTTTATAAAGTCAATGAAAAATTAGAAAGGAAAAGTGACTTTGGAAATAAATGACTAAGTGGGTCTTTATTAAAGTGGGTGAATTAAAAAATAGAAAGTGAGATTTAAATGTGCATTTAATCTCAGCCATTGATCTAAATCTATTTCAGCCATTGGATTTAGAAATCACCCAAAAGTCACTTGGAGTTATATTAAGGGAGGAAAAGGAGGAAAAGATCACATTCGATTCAATTATTTCATGAGTAGATTGAGAGAAGGAGAGCAAGAGAGCAAGGGAGATTTCTGGACAGTGAGCTGTGGAGTATCAGCAGCGGAGTTTCAGCAGTGGAGTAACAACAGTGAAGTTTCAGCATGACAGTTTTTCAGCAAGGCTGAGATAAGTTGTAAAAGTTTGTTTGCTGATTTTTGCTGAATATTTTCTTACTGTAAAAAGATATTTTTCAGAAATAAAGAAGAGCTCTCAAACTGGTTTTCCCCAAGAGTTGTAGGGGGTTTTTCGAGGGTCACATTGACCAAAAATATCAGTGTTTTAATGTGTTTTAATGGCTGTTTATTACTATTGATTTTTATTTCTACAATTTCCAGCATTCTGTAAAATTTCCAGAATTTGTGTTTTCGGTAAAAAAAAAAATTTCAGCTTGTTGAATGTATGGTTATGGGAAATGGCATTTAACTACATGGGAGAAATAAGGAGAAACTGAAAACCGGGGTGGGAAAACAGAAATTTTTACATTTGGTGTCAATCCAAGTATAGTGCTTTGTAAAGAACAATAGTGGCTCAAAATGGTGACATTCTGATAACCATCATTGATGAAGCCATAAAAGAAATTCTTTTGGTACTTGAGAGTGATTCCCTCAACTTTTTCTCCCCTGCAACTTTGATCGACCTATATCATAAACTTAAATTCCCTGAGAAAGCTTAGATATTTGAGATTTTTCTTCCTGAAGATGTTGAGCTTCCCAAAAAAAATCCTCCTTACTCAGCATCCATGTTTCTAGAGAGAGCCAAGCAAATTATTTCCCTCATTTCCTCCCTGTTAGGCTACCCATCAGATTAATGGGTAGACGATTTCCTCCCTGTTAGGCTACCCATCAGATTAATGGGTAGAGGAGGCTATCTTAGGTTATTTGTCTATATTTTCAAAAGAAAACAAGCTTACGTTCATGTATAAACATAGCCAAATTTTTGTTGATGTTATGCATGAGAAACTTATGAATATGAGAACTGAAGGAGTATTCAAATACTCTTTTGTCTTATTTCAAATGTTTATTTTTTAGCTGGGAGACAAATTTTCCATTGTTTTTCACAAGCAGGATGAGTAGCAAGAAGAACAATCAGTTATTCATTGGACCTTGTTGATCAGAAAGAACTCCACTGAGTTCAAATTTGCAGATTTCATAGACTGTTTCATTCACCCAATAGCACGTACCTTTAGTAGTCAAAGGGAACCAAGATTTAGTCCTGAAATCAAGAGGATCTTACACCTTAGTGATCAAGTCATAATAGGAGACTGGTATCTCTACCAAAAATATATAGAGATTAGAGTATATGGGTGTGAGTTGGATCCATATAAGTTTCCAAAGTATGTTCCGATGATAATTTTCTCCTTGGAATATATGAAGAAAAGCATGAATATGGATGAGCTACATTTCTTCTCAGGAAATAAAAAATTACAATTTAAGATTAAAGCATGGGTTGGGTCATTCATTTGCAACACTAGTTCAGCTGGCTCAGAGGCAGATGCCATACTTAGACATATGAGTTTTCAACATGATTCACTTGGTCCTACGACCCATTCAACCTTATTTTATATTTAAGGGTGGAGCTTAAGACTAGTCCTTATAATCACACACCTAGGCCTGAGATTAAGAAATTTAGAAATCAGTAATAGTGGAGGAGAATACTCTTTAAGAAGAAAAGGAACAAGTCTTGCCTCCTACTCATTAGACTCCAATTTCTCAAACTAAGCTTAACAAAAGGCCTATGGAAGGATCATCATCATCAGCAATTGGAGAAAAGGAATTCATCCACTACCAGAAGAAACAAAGGATTGAATCAAAGGGTACTACTACTACTACAACTCAAGGTCAAAAGGAGCCTATTGTCATCAATCAGGATGATTCATAGGTATCTATAGGCACTGATGATCTTATAATTACTACTTCTTCTTCCTCTTCTACTTCACAAAATTTTCTAGAAATTACTCAATGTGCTGGACCAATTGAAACAAAAGAGTCAAATGTTTTCACTAACTTTCTTGAGATCAAGAAGAAGAATGAAGCTATAAAATCTAATGCCTATGCACAATTCTGGAAGTAGGATTCCACTTCACAACATAGGTTACTGTCAAAATTTAATAGCGAGAAGGGAAGAATGTAGATGGCCTTTCTGCAGGCTTAAGTAGCTTTTCCCAAAAGTTCTTTTGATTATAAGAAAACTATATTCTCATTTGATGCCAATCATATTCATCCAATTGACCAAATCGACATGCATAGATAGTCTAGTGAGATGTTGTTCTCAACCATGACCGACACTTACATGGCATTTTCAAAGCTTAAAATTGCTCTACCAAATTTGCAATCTCAATTGAAAATTGAGAAAATGTCATCTTTGGCTAAGGATAATAGGGTTAAGTCATTGGAGGACTTAGTCATTAAATTAAGACATGACCCTACTGATGTAAAAGAAGCAAAAGATATAATCAGAAGGAAGAACACAAATATTGAAACGTTTAGAAAACACTTGAAACTACCTTCTACAAATGACCCCCGGACTAAGGAAATAGTAGAAACTAAACAACATAAGGAAGAAATACTAAAATGATAATTGAGAAAAATATATAGATTAAAATCGTGGAGGAAAATATTGAGAAGTTGCTTAAAGAAAAAGACCAATTTACTCAATTATCTAAAGCCCCCATCATAGTTATTCTGATTACATCTTCATTAACCACTGGGAAATCTACATCAACAACAGAGGATTTAGACAAACTTTCACAGGAACTCATTCATCAAAAGTAGGAGAATGAAAGGCTCCATAAGAAATACCAGACTTTTGAAGTGCATAAAATAAAGAATAACAGTTTTTATGTTCAGGAAATGCAAAAAACACACAGGTTGAACAAAAGGATTGAAGAGTTGTAGAGTCAGTCAATGATGGCATAGACCTTGGCCTAGGCCAAGGAAAGCATTTGGGTAGACATTAGTCAAGCCATAACTAAAATATGGCCATCCATTTATATTGTTTTTCAGCAGGAGGAACTCATCAACAAATGTCAAGTAGCCATTGATGAAGTGAAACAATTGCTTAAAGATAAACCAAGTGAGGCTACTGATATGATCAGAGTTCTTAGTTTAAAGAGCAGGACAAAGTTGGAGAAAATAAATATTTTAGACAATACAAAAACCATTTTCGAGATCAAGAAGGTTCTCCAAAAAATAACTTCATGACACAACTAGAAACTAAATGTCAAGCATTAAGGAACTTTGTTAAAAGGTTTCACTTTAAGTTTAATTTGTATAATCAGAGAGGATTTCCAAGATTAGTAGATCCAAATGATAGGCTTATTAGTTTGGAGGAATACTGCCAGAAAATTTACATCATATCAACTGATAGATCAATTTTTGTAGGCAGAAAAGCGCACATTATAGGGAAGCAAGAATTCGAAGCCTTAGATTTTGATTTGACCATTAAGCATGAAATAAAACATCTTTTTATAAATAAGCCCACTTTTGAGAAATACACATAAATATATGAAGTTTACAGGAAGTTGGTAAGTCTCACCATACCAAGTGAACAAATATGGGGTCAATTCTGCAAAGTAATTGAGTAACTTTCATCTTCAACTGATAGAGAGATGGGCAACACATTTTGGAGAGAAGTCATCAACAAATTCCTAAATAATAGTGCCACCACTTAGCATTTTTCAATTTCCTATTATTTTGTAGTATTTTTTTAAATTTTGTAAGAAATATCTATAGTAGATATTTGTTTTTGTATAAATAGCTCCTCATTCAAGTTATTATGGGTTGAAAACTTGTTCAAATTTGGAGTAGAATTGTAATCGTGCTGGAGATTTGTTGAAATTAATAAAAGGATTCTGAATTTTCCTTCTATATCTTGTCCTTCATGTGAGTTTTTCTTTGTGATATTTCATATTGTTTTCTTCATATATTTAATTCTTTACACAAATACTTGGGTAAGATCAAACTGAGTTTCAGTCAGTCTTAAATCCCCTTTGGAGTTATAAATATTAATTAGGGGCTAGTTTATGAAGCTATCTGTTATTGTAAACTCCCCTTTATCTATTAATTGCCACACCCTTTGCATTTTCTTAAATATATTTTCTTGTGTAAGTAAACATTACTTACTTATATTCATTCTTATGGCCAATTAAATATTTTGTCTGAATATTTAACATGGTATACTTCAACAAATTCTACTAATCATCCACTTTAAATCAAATTGTTATTTTGGAAAAATAAACAACCTTTTAATTAATTCTGTAAGTAAATAGGTTCAAGCACCTGTTTTCAAATCATTCATAACTAAGGTCATCCAAAAACTTTTACAAAAACAACCAAAATATTTTAGATGCTCTGACATGACTAATTGACCTAAATTCATCTCAAAGGACGATGGATAGCTCGAATGTTTGTTCACTAATATCCATTAACATTATCAGTCTTATAAGTAAAAATTCATACAATTACCTTATTATATTCCCCTTAGTTAGTTCAATCCACAATCCATATCCTAAGGGTAAGAAATGATTGTGACCCCTATTGAAATAACATATCACTTGGTTTTACATATGTGAGATTTCAATATGATGAATGAGTTTATGGTACACATGATCCTCTAACCCATTTCATTCCCAAACATCTATAAGTTATAAGTTTGGAAAATTTGTTAATTCATTTACTCATATTAAAATTCCCATACCATGATTTGTTTTCCACTTTTTTTCATAGATTAAAGTCCCCTATGCATGGGAATCATATGGTTTGGAATACAAAGCACTTGGGGAACTACAAACCAATCTTTGTGGTCCAACTCGACATATGCCATGTGCACTTCACATGGTATGGTATTATTGGTTTCTATGAATGAAAATCTTGGTTTATGTGAATGGTTGGGATGCAACATAACAATCCAATAGTTCGTTGCATTTGTATCCAAACCCTAAACCCCATTGAATGATTTTCCTTTTTCATTTGTTTCCTATGTCCTCCCCTGAGTGATGCCAAGTGAATGCACAAAAGACTAAACATGTACCTGGTTATTCCTGTCTCCATGTCCTCGTTATCATTTCATTGATGGATGACTGCCTAAATTTGGTTTTAGCATGATTATGTTCTCCATCTACGAATGACCAATGAAGGCTTTTTACTCTTCAGGGGATGAAGGAGTGAGGAATGGAGTTAAATCCCAACATTAGGACATAAAAATGTTCCAAAAATTGCTACTATGGGAAATATACTATTTACGCCTCAGAGGTAATTTAGGTTTCTTTGTATTTCTATTTTTAAGAACAAGTTTTTGTTTTTCCTTACCCTAGTTTCTATCATTTCCTCTTCGTAAAATTCATCCTTATTTAAACAGTGGTTTGATATTGTGCATGTATTAGGGGAGGAACATGTCAAGAGTTGAAGTGGTCCTTCCTACTAGGTTATCTGTCTCGCATCCTTTTCAAGACAGAACTCACCAATTTCTCTATGAGGTGATAATAATTTGTACCTATTATTTCCTTTTTCCGTAAGGTAAAAAAACCTTCAAGTTAATTTTTTTTTTCAATGGAAGCAAGATTAAATTTATGTTTGTTATTCTTGTTAACCCCTCCTCAGATGGGAAAGACAAATACACTGGCATTCACACTTGTAGTATGTATATTTTCCACTTATTTGGATTAATTTAAGATTGGGGGAACCTTTATAGTTCAACCACTGTTATTAATTGACTTACCTTTTATTTTTGTCTATTTTTATTCTTATTTTATAGGAAAAGTGAGCTTGTGTTTGTTTTGGTTGACTACATCCTTTCACCATGTCTATGTGTTCCACGACCAATAGTGCTTTTCACTGCTACACGTCAGTTCATCATGATTACCTTCATGAAGAATGTTCACAAAAGTTTTTCAAACTGGGATTGTTGTCTACTTTATGCTTGATATTATGTCTGGTTATAGACTTGCCTACTTCCTATCTATGGAGGAGATTTCTTCTTAGAAGAAGGGCACTTGTAATACTTTTATAGTCATAGATGAAACCCTTAAATTCTTTTATCTAGGGTTGGTATAAAATATTCATTGAGGATAATACTTTTATCCGATATACAATGTTACTCTTACATTCTCATTTTGTAAGGCTATTATACTATTGGTTAATGCAATGTTTTTTAAACTGTTACAAAACCAATTTTAGTGTAAGGTATGTAAGCCTAAGTGATTCAGTTACAAATCAATTGCATAATAAATTAATACATATTTAGTGGCATTGTTTTTTGTTCCACAAATTTTCCCATTTTCTATATTTATATAATAATGGCTCTATAGGATGAATCCTAAGAATGTTACGTCAACTTGGTTATTAATTTACATCCTTTGTTGAGAATGATGAAGGTTTGACAATGTACATATGAATATGTTTTTTGAGCATTTAATTGACTATGTTTTTAATGCATTATATGTCAAGGAATTGGTTTTGTTAATCGAGTAGGTATATCTGTGCCAACTCCTATGCACCATTTAGTTAGTCTTATCATTTGTCTGGAGTACATCTAGTTTATGTATCTCAAAGTATACTTGTTACAACCTTCTTTATTTTCCTATGCGTATACTAGGAAAGGCATTCCTCTTTGTATCTGTTGGAAATAATACTGAGAGGGTGGCTAGGGGGGAGGGTGAATTAGTATTATGAAATCAATATAACCTTTTCATTTCCATAGTCAGATTCATATATGCTACTTCAGTTAAGGAAAACCGCATGTATACACAACTGTGTGTAATGCAACAAGCGTATATCAAGTAAACTTATAATTGAGTTAGTTGCTTCTTAATGAGTGCATTAGAACATTATTAAGACTATGAACAGTAAACAGGAGAAGTAAATCAAAACAAATCATCACACATAAGCGACACAGGTGAACACGAACATATAAGGTGGAAACCCAATGTGGGTGAAAACCACCTACTTCAATTTGTCTCTATCTTCTTTTAATTAGAAACTTCTTTTTACAACGATTTTGTACTGGTGCAGTCTTATACTAGTATGTAGGCTGCTACCTACAGAAGGCTACAACCTCCTCTCATTCTCCAGCTTCTACTGGAAGGGAGCTACAACTGCCTTAGTCCTTGTACTAGTCGAGGTACTAGTATGTAGGTGCTGACCTATAGAAGGCTACAACCTTCTCTTTTCTTCCAAGGACCACGTTTCATAAATTTTCAGACTGGATCCATGGATAACATCAATCAAACATCAAATATATCTCCATCAGCCAATTTCCTTTGTACAAACCAATACTGAATCAACCAGTCACTTCTCAGAATGTTGTAAGTAGAAAATAGTAATAGTAACCAGACACTAATTCTGAACCCAGAACACTGCAGCAATAAACAGAAGTAGCTAAAACATATTTCATGAAACGTACGCTACTTCAATATGTAGAAGCCTACATATATATGCAACTGTATTAAATCCAAATAACGTATATGTTGTATTCACTTGCTGAACTCACATGTATATGTGCCTCTCATGTGCCGAACCTGCGTACAGATCTATAAAGATAATTTACACTTTTACCTTAATCAGACATCAATTATACCCAATTTATCAGATTTATATATCTAATCATGTGCCAATTATAATAGATCAAAAATCACACAATGATTCTACTATTCAAGCCTTAAGATCTCGACCCATTAATAGAACTTATCCATCTTTTAGTGCTTAGGTTCCTCCTTGGTTGAGATCCAGCAATGCACCATAACCCAATTCTAGATGTTCCACTTGATAAGATATTCAATACTTCAGTTCATCACTTTGCCCAATGATCTCCTTCCCCTTTTATAGTCTTAGGCCTTACTCAATACCATGGTCCAAAACCATTTAGAACCAATCATAGGGACCCAATACCTGGGTTCAACACTTTGGATGTAATACCAAGGTCCAAAACCATAGGTTCAAATATAACGAACTAAATACCATGGATCAAAAATAAGTTTTCCCACATGTACGCGATTTTCTTTGCATGAAAGTGCGTGCATACGTAGACTCAACTTTTGATCGCATAATCCGTGTGTACACACGACTTGGTTAAGAAAAACCTATGTATATCTCTTTTTCTTTCATTCAAAGAGCCTGAACTAAAAACTTCTATCTGAGAGAGTTGCCATCAAGGACAACACATAAGTCATAGTGCCAAACCTCTATCATAATTCCAACAATCTCCCCCTTTGGACTTGATGGCAACACTAAGTCACACAAAGTCATTCTCCCCCTTTATCATCAAGGGAAAAGGGTTATACTCCCCTTGAGTACACTGCTTTACAATGTTGTCCATGGTCCCCCTGACTGTATGCAAGGTTTGCAAGAAGATCTTCTACAAAAGATACATGAATTTATACATCATACATGACCTTCCTATCACTAAAGACTCATACATACATCCATCTCCCAACCAAGTGGAGGTATATCAATATTGACTCATCCACCCAACCAAGTGGGAATACATCAAAAGTTTATACAAGAACATTATATCATTCATCCGAGGCATAGTGGGGAAACCAAAATAGACCATTACATGACCTTAATAAGAAAATAAATACATGACATAGAGACGAAATATCTACAAGAAGACCATGATAGTGATCAACAACTAGCATCAACAGCATCTGTAAAGAACAACTGTGAAATTGAACAAAGGTCTTCTAAGATAATGCCAACAATGCATTATTAGAAGTATATATGCTCCCCCTGAACCTGTGCCAGATGGTCTCCGTCAGACCCATATCAGACTCTTTTCACGTGAGTTCGACCCTCTTTCAAACTAACATATACGCGACTGTATCCACATAAACCGGCGTATGTATGCGGATACTCCTCATGAAACTTTCGTACAACCCCTTTTCTTTGAAACAGATAATTTCAACAGCAAGATGCTGCATCAACTACCCCCAGCTTCTGTCTTAGGTATTCAAATGTCTCCCTGGGCAGTGGTTTTGTGAGTATATCAACAAATTGTTCTTTGGAGGGGACATACTCCAATTTGACCTTTTGTTCAAGCACTTGTCCCTAGAGAAAATGATATTTGATAGGTATGTGCTTGGTCTTCGATTGCATGACTAGATTCTTTGAAATATTGATTGCACTTGTATTATCATAGAAAAAGGAGATAGGTGGAGTACAAGTGATTTGAATGTATTGCAATGTTTGCATCATCCAAAGGAGTTGTGTGCAACAAGATGTAGTAGATACATATTCTGCTTCAGCTGTAGATAATGCAATTGAACTTTGTTTCTTGTTAAACCAAGATACCAATCTAGAACCCATGAAGAATGCACCACCACTAGTGTTTTTTTTGCCAACCACGCTTCCTACCCAATCTGCATCAGTATATGCATGAAGTGTGAGATTTGTACCTCTAGGATACCATAAGGCATAGTTTTGAGTTCCTTGAAGATACTTGAAAATTCTCTTAACTGCTTGAAGATGAGTTTCCTTTGGATTTGCCTGAAACCTTCCAACTATTCCCACTGCATGCAAAATGTCTGGTCAGGTACCTGTTAGATAGAGTAGACTACCAATCATGGATCTATAGTTTGGTTGATGTACTGCTATTGATTCATCATTTGCGCTGACGTTGCATCCTGTTACCATAGGGGTACATACTGGTTTTGAATCCTCCATCCCATATTTCTTCAAGATCTGCTCGAGATACTTGGTTTGTGATAGAAAAATACCATCTTTGTTTTGTTGGACTTGTAAACGAAGAAAATATGTGAGCTCACCAAGCAGGGACATTTCAAATTCTTTTGCATTACCAAGGAAAAGTTTTAACTCATCTCTTCTTTAGCTACCAAAGATGATATCATCAACATACACTATAGTATTAGCAACTTATCATTGTCAAGTTTTATATATAGATTGCTATCTGTTGATCCTTTTGTAAAACCTTGTTGATGTAGGTACTTATCCCACCGATAATACCAAGCCCTTGGTGCCTGTTTAAGGCCATAGAGAGCCTTTTTGAGTCTGCATACAAGTTTTGGATCATTTCCAAGGATAAACCCATCTAGTTGCTTAATATAAAATTCTTCATCCAAGTCTCCATTCAGAAAGATAGTTTTCACGTCCATTTGAATTACTTTGAACTTCTGAAATCTAGAAAGAGCAAGGAACATTCTTGTGGCCTCAAGTCTAGAAACTGGTGCAAAAGTTTCTTCCAAGTCTATACCTTCTTATTGCACATACCCTTTACAAACAAGTCTGGCCATGTTTCTAATAACATCTCCATTTTCATTCAGCTTGTTTTTGAATATTCATTTTGTCCCTATGACATTCTTATTGTTTGTTCTAGGAACCAACTCCCAAGTGTTATTCTTTCTAATCTGCTCTAGTTCTTCATTCATGGACTTGAACCATCATTCATCTTCATATGCTTTGCTTACGTTTTGTGGTTCAGTGGAGGAGAGCAATGCTAGATAGCTTGAAGCTTCTGAAATAGTTCTTCTTGTTTGTACACCTGCCTCTTTCTGCCCCAAAATTTGAGTTTCTGGATGATTCTTCTGAACGTATCTGGATGGAGTCTTTTCTTCTATCCTTATCTATTCTTTTGGTGCCTCATGAGTTTCTTCTTCATCATAAGTCTGATTTGATGTTGAAGGGTAGTCCTCATCATCTTCGAAATCTTCAGATTTGACCTACCTAGGATGTTTCCTTCTTCATCAACCACTACATCAATACTTTCAACAATTTTTCCAAGTTTTTTATTGTAACAATTATATGTTTTTCTGTGGGGAGAGTAACCAAACAGAATGCCTTCATCTACTCTAGGTTCAAACTTGCCAAGGCTTTCATCAGTCCTTTTGATGTAGCATTTGCTTCTAAAAATTTTGAAGTATTTTACTATGGGAGTCTTACCATACCAAAGTTCTTGAGGAGTTTGAGTGCTGTTTACTCGAATGTTTGTCTTGTTGAGAATAGTAACTTCAACAAATGCAGCTTCACCCCAGAAGTTTGCGGGAGTTCTAGACTCATCAAGCATAGCATGAGTCATTTGTTGAACCGTTCTATTCATCCTTTCCACTACTCCATTTTGCTGAGGAGTCCTTGCAGTAGAGAATTCCATTCTTATTCCATGTTCTTCACAAAAATCAAAAAATTCATCCAAGGTAAATTCCCCTCGATCAGACCTGAGGCATTTGATTCTGCGATCTGATTCATTTTCAACCAAGGCTTTGAATTCTTTTAACTTTTCGAAAGCTTCGTCTTTATGCTTCATAGGTCCTATCTAACACATGCTCGAAAATTCATCAATGAACAATATAAAGTATTCTTCTCCTCGAGTTGACCTTTTCCTAGATGGACCACATACATCAGTATGGACAAGTTCAAGTAGCTTGCTAGTTGATCCTTCTTTCTTAGCGAAATTAGTTCTGGTTTTCTTACCAAACTGACATGATTTGCATATTGTATTGTCTAGAATTCTGATGTTAAGGAGATCACGAATCGCCTGGTATTTGCATGCTTTCCTTATCTGAGAGAAGTTTAGATGCCCCAATCTTCTGTGCCATAGCTAGTGTTCATTATTCTTGCTTAGATAGCATTGTTGTTGTCCTCCCTTGAGTATGTATAAATTATTCGGAGTTCTTATGCCTTTGATCACTATTTCTCCTATATCAAGCTCACGAACAATACATCCATTTGATCGAAATATTACCTCATTTCCTTGATCACACATTTGGCTGACACTCAATAAATTATGCTTTAACCCATAAACATACATAACATTTCCCTCTTTGACATTTTCTTTCAAAATAACATAACCTTTACCTTTTATGAGTGCAAGGGTGTCATTTCCAAATGAGACCTTCCTTTCATTTTCCAAGGCACTATATGATTGAAGTTTTTCTCTATCACCTGTCATATGTTTTGAGCATCCACTATCGAGGTACCACTGATTTTCCCGCTCTTCCCCATATAAGGCTATGCCACTTCTTTATGGTTGTGGATCTTTCTTTCTCCATGTTTTGGTACTTAATGAAGCTTGCTCCTTCTGAGTTGATTGCCGAAACCTACTCCTGCATTCAGAATCTTCATGACCGAAGTAGTTACAAATATAGCATTCTATTTCATTTTCAAGAGTAGAAAAGTTATTGTAGGTCCTTTTCATGATCCCAGTCATACTCCTTTGTTTTTGAGCCTCTCTAATCATGATGGTCTTGTAGGAAACACATTGAGTAGCTTTGTGACCAAAATTATGACAAGATAAACACTGGCCATTGAAGAAATTCCTGCGATTATCAAACCTACCGACGAAATGATCGTAGTTTCCATTGACATCCGTTCTTGAGGCAAATTGAGAATGATTTACCTGTGGTTTGTAGCTTTTTTTCATCCTTGAAGTAGATTTCCCCCAATTTACTTGATGATTTGCATTATGTTTTGGCTATCGATTGTCATCCTGTACACTTCTCTTTGTTGCATCAAGATAACGTTTGGAGGTGGATGGCTTTTGTGCTTGAGATGCTTCTTCAGTATATCCAAGACCCATATTGATTAGAGGAGAATGTTGAACTTTTATAATCTCATCTAAAGTTTCAAATCCTTTAGCAAATCTAAGATTAAGAGCTTTTGATTTCTCACTATCTTTTCTAAGTCCCAAAATTTCACATTCTAACTTTTCATTATGTTTTTCTCTTTCAGCAAGTTGGAATGTCAGAGTATATATAATCATATTCTTTTCTTCCAAACAAATTTTAAGTTTATAAATTTCTTCATAAAGACCTTCTTCATCTATAGCATCCAATAAATCATCATCTTCAAGGGCCATCAAAAGTCTATAATCATTGCACTGTTCATCTTCATCACTATTTGAAAATCCATCACTGTCTTCATGTGTATAATAGTTCTTCTTACTTATATTCTGTTTTATATTCCATCTAGCAGGTTCCTTACCTTTGTCAAGCTTATCTTTATGAGGACACTTGGAAGCATAGTGATCGACTCTTCCAAAAGCAAAACATTTGAAAGGTAGCTTACCTCTAAATCTTCCAGAACCTCGTTGAAGGTTCTTGACAAAGTTTGATTCTTCCTCTTCTTCTAACATATGTCCTGAGTTATTGTAATCTCCTTTTCCTGAGGCTTTGAATGCGGCTTCTCTCTTGTTTGATGGTCCCTCGTTTCTCATTTCGTAAGCAGTTAGGATTCCATGCAGCTGTGACATGGTAATGCTCTGTAGATTCTGTTTTTCTTCTATGGCAGAAACTTTTGATTCAAACTTAGAGACAAAGATCTTAGAACCCTTTCAACAAAAACAACTTCTTTTATTTCTTCACCCAAGTTTTTCATACAATTAACAATCTCATCTATACATAGAAAATAGTTAGCCACACTTTCATCATTATGCATTCTGAGATTTTCATATTGAATTCTGAGAGTTTGTAGTTTTTCTTGTTTTACCTAATCATCTCCTTCATAGCTCAGAACGATCTTGTCCCATATTTCTTTTGCGGTTTTGAGCTGTGTAACCTTGATGAATTCTAATTGAGATAGACTCCCTAATAGAGTATTGACAGCCTTTGCATTTGTTTCATACTAATTCTTACCAGTCATATCTGTAGGAGTTGCCGATGGAAATGTGTATCCTGTTTCCACGATATCCCAGACTTCTGTACCAAGAGATTGAAGATAGGCTTTGATTCTTACCTTCCAATAGACAAAGTTGCTCCCATAAAAAATTGGTGGCCTGATCGATGCCTCTTTTCTGTAGTTGCTCATGATGGTAGATCTTCCTTCAAGCGATCAAGCTTCTTCTGAAGGACCTACTCTGATACCAATGGTTGGAAATAATACTGAGAGGGGAGGTGAATCAGCATTATCAAATCAATATAACTTTTTCATTTCCACATTCAGATTCATATACACTACTTCAGTTAAGTAAAATCGTGTGTATACGCAACTGTGTGTAATGCAACAAGTGTATATCTAGTAAACTTATATTTCAGTTAGTTGCTTCTTAATGAGTGCATCAGAATACTATTAACCATATCAATAGTAAACAGGAGCAGTAAAGCAGAACAAATCATCACACATAAGAAACACACATGAACACCAAGATATAAGGTGGAAACCCAATGTGGGTGAAAACCACCTGCTGCAATTCATCTCTATCTTCTTTTAATTAGAAACTTCTTTTTACAATGATTATGTACTGGTGCAGTCTTATACCAGTATGTAGGCTGCTACCTGCAGAAAGCTACAACCTTCTCTTGTTCTCCAGCTTCTCCTAGAAGGGAGCTACAACCCCCTTAGCTCTTGTACTAGCTGAGGTACTAGTACATAGGTGTTGACCTACAGAAGGCTACAACCTTCTCTTTTCTTTAAGGGACCACATTTCATAAATTTTCAGACTAGATCCATGAATATCATTAATAAAACATCAAGTATATCTACACCAACCAATCTCCTTTTGTACAAACCAATACTGAATCAACCAATCACTTCTCAGAATACTGTAACCAGAAAACAGTAACAGTAACTAGACACCAATTCTGAACCCAGAACACTGGAGCAATAAACCGAAGTAGCTAAAACATATTTCATGAGATGTACTTTACTTCAATATGCAGAACCCTACGTACATACGCAACTGTATTAAGGCCAACCAGCGTATACGTTGTCTTCACTTGACGAATCCGCGTGTATACGCGCCTCTGATGTGCCGAACCTGTGTATAGATGTATTAAAGATAATTTACCCTTTTCGCTTAATCAGACATCAGTTATACCTAGATTATTAGATTTATAGATCTAATCATGCGCTAATTATAAAAGATCAAAATCACACAATGATACTACTATTCAAGCCTTAAAAATATTGACCCATCAATAGAACTTCTCCATCTTTTAGCGCTTAGGTTCCTCCTTGGTTCAGATCCGGCAATGTATCATAACCCAATTCTAGATCTTGCTCTTCATAAGATATTCAATATTTGATTCAATACCTTTGCCAAATGATCTCCTTCCCTTTTTATAGTCTTAGGCCTTACTCAAACCATGGTCCAAAACCATTGAGAACCAATACTAGGTACCCAATACCTGGGTTCAATACTTCGGATGCAATACCACGGTCCAAAACCATAGGTCCAAATATAACGGACTAAATACCATTGGGAAAAAACAAGTTTTCCCACATGTACGCGCTTTTTCTTGCATGAAAGTGTGTGTATACGTTTTATTTTATTTTGAGAGCCTGAACTGAGATCTTCCATCTGAGTGAGTTGCCATCAAGGACAACACCTGTGACATAGTGCCAAACCTCTGTCATAATGCCAACACTACGTCTCCTGGTCTAGCCTTCATTGGTGGCCTCTCTATTATGTTTTCAAAGCAGAGTTTTACAACCGTGAGCTCAATTTGAGTCTCACTCAATAGATATAAATCAATAGGAGTAGAATTGGATCCCCCAAGTCTTTGGAGTACACAGACTTTCCTTACTGAAAACACGATCTCTATTGGTCACAGTAGCATGAGCCCAATCTGAGACTCAATACATGACAGAGATGTACAGAGGAGTTTTCTTGAACCTCTCAAGCCTTCTCTGGAGTACACAGACTCTCTAACTGTCTTTGGCTCTGTCTGGCTCGATGCTACCTTCAGGTCAGCTTGACTTACTTTCTATGTTCTTTGCTCTTGTCTTTCTGCCCTGACTATCTCTCACTGCTCCCTTTGTTTTTGTAAGTTTGTGGCTTTAAAGCCAATCTACTTTTTGACTGTTCATTTCCGCTTCCCGACGCTCTAGTTCTCCTCCCTTTTGTGCGTTTGAATTCCTTTGTTTTGCATCATCATCACTGTGTAACGTCTCATAGGGAGGTGGCCACCTGTTTCATAACGAACTGAGTGTCAGTTCTCTTGGAAGTGTTTGAATGGTTGTTGTTTCCGTTTAACCCCTAGATTTCCCGCAAACACAATTCTTCTGCCAACTCATCATTCATGCTGGACCTCAAAATTTATAAAACTCGACCTATTTACCCCGTTGAATCCGGTCATTTGTCAGATCATATGTCCACAATCAATCTGGAGCCTCTAGATCCTACAGTCTCCATCCATATGGGGAGGGTAAGTTGCATGACGTTTACCCGTCTGATGTGATCGGTTTTCTCTCTCTTCTGCCAGACGTGTGGCACCCAGTGTGTGGCGTCGGGCGGGACTCGGTTGAAACTGCTTACTGCTCGAATCCCTTTCGATATCCTATCGATTTTTGTGTGGGACCTGCCTTTGGCAGAATCGGTGAATTCCGTACGGTTTTTGACTTTCCAGTTCTGGTCGCTCAGGGCTTTTCCTTCACTGAGGGGTTTGCCCGGCGATATGCAATTATCGCATATCAGAAACCTCCCCCATTTCTCCAAAAGAGCTCTCATTTTGTTGTTTCGTGGCAGCACGCGTTACCATGGCCCAAAAATTTGCGCGGTTGACCAAGGGTCTTTGTTTCTCCGTGTTTCTCACAATTTAGAATTTTAATGAGGGTATTTTTGATAAGCTCGACCTTTGTAAGTCTTTGAAACTTTGGCATGAATTTTTACAGAGTTATAAGAACTTAGAGAGTGTTTTAGGATCCGATTCGGATCACCAAATGAGGTGATCTTTAGGTCGATTTTGGTCCTCTCAAAAAGAGGAATTCAATGCAAACAACATATCCATCATATGAGATTTCCAAAGGTGGAATTTGACCCTAGATGCATAAATTAACACTTCTTCTCAACTAGGAAGAATTCCACGTGCCAATATTTGTCTGTTGATCATCATATCATCCTTTTATATTGTAATCATGTCATGTCAATCTCTTATCAACTATGTGTATGTTTTAACCTTGTACAAAAATTACCTGCAAACAAATTATTAAAAAACAGAAAATATACAATGGCGAGAACATAAAAAAAACATGCATAGAGAGTTTCCCTTAAATCCCAAAACTTTGACTACCATATTGATTTTC
>APFE030649095.1:4528-16422 GCA_000404065.3 Pinus taeda | reverse complement strand
TGATGATGTCCCAGCAGACTTTGAAGAAGTGTATTGTGAACGTGTCCACCTTTACCAACAACACCTTTTTGTGCTCAACCATATCCTTCACAAAGTGATACTGAACATCAATATGCTTTGTCTTTGAATGATAAGCAGGGTTCTTTGCCAAGAAGATTTAACTTTGGCTCTCACAGTCTATCCTTATAACTCGTTGTACTGACCCCATACTTGAACACAATCTATGCAACCAAACTGCTTCCTTGCCTACATGAGTGGTTGCCATTGATTCTGCCTTTGTAGTTGAAAGTGGCACTACAGACTGTCTCTTGCTCATATAACTGACTGCTCCTCCAAATAGGTTAAAACATACCCATTTGTAGACATTCTTTGATCCATATCTCCATCCCAATCTACATCAACAAAGCCATGGATGTCCAAAACATACCCATTTGTAGACATTCTTTGATCCATATCTCCTCCAAATAGGTTAAAACATACCCATTTGTAGACATTCTTTGATCCATATCTCCATCCCAATCTGCATCAACAAAGCCATGGATGTCCAAAAAATTTTCCAATCTCAGTTTTCCTTGGTAGCATAGACCATAATCATTAGTGCCACGCGAATACCTGAAAACTCGCTTCACTGATGTCCAATGCTCCTTCCCTAGTTTTGACATAAACCTACTAAATAATCCCACTGCATGTGCAATGTCTGGACTAGTACAAACCATTGCATACATCAAGCTACCAAATTTGCTTGTATATGGAATGTGGGACATGTCCTCTTCCTCTTCTTGTGTCTGGACACTATTCAACAGATAAATTTGCACCTACAATAATAGGAACGTTCACTGGTTTACTATCTTGCATATTAAACCGATGCAGTATTGTCTCGACATGCTCCCTTTGGTTTATCCAAAGCTTCTTATTTGCCATATCTCATTTAATTTCCATGCCCAAAATATAGTTTACAGCACCAAGATCCTTCATGTCGAATTTGGAGGACAGTTGGGTCTTAAAATCCTGGATAATTTCTTTATCATTTCCAATCAACAACATATCATCCACATACAAGACCAAATAAATAACACGGTCACCAATTAATTTAAAATACACACAATGATATGATTTGCTTACGGTGAATCCAAGTCCCTGTGTATCTGTATCAAATTTATGATACCACATCCTTGGTGACTATTTTAACCCATGAAGAGACTTTTTTAAACTGCATACCAATTCTTTCTTACCCTTCACTACAAAAGCTTCAGGTTGCTTCATGCATATTTCTTCTTCCAAGATCCCCATGAAGAAATGTTGTCTTCACATCCATTTGTTCTACCTCAAAATCAAAAGCAATAACAATAGATAAAAGTAATCTAATAGAAGCTAAATTTGAAGCAGGAGAAAAAATATGACCAAAATCAATTCCCGACTTTTGGGAGTAATCTTTTGCTACCAACTGAGATTTTTATTTCTCCACCTTGCCTTCTACATTTACCTTCTTCTTAAACACCCATTTTCTTCCAACAGGTTTCCTTCCAGCCGGCAACTCCACCAGATCCCAAGCCTCATTTTTATCCAAAGATGTCATTTCATCAACCATGGCCTCTTTCTAGAGTTTTCCATCCTTTAAATCTAGTGCCTCCCTAATAGTTCTGGGATCATCATCAGAAATATATGAAGCAAAATTTGAAGAGAAAGAAAATGGATTATACCTTTCTGGATTCCTTCTCTCTCAAACTGATCTTCTCAGAGTTGGAGTTTCTGGCTCTTTCTCTTCTTATTCATGTTCTCCTGTAGAGCCTAATTCTTCCTCCTTTAGCTCAAACTCTATCTTCTCAAGTTCCTTTGGTAGAATTTCATGTTTAATAACATCTTTCAACTCTCTAAACATTACATCTTGGTTGTACACAACCTTCCTTGTTTCTAGGTTCCAAAGATTATAACCTTTTAAACCATCCTTATACCCAATAAAGATGCACCTTTCAGATTTACTATCCAACTTGGTTCTTTTCACCTTTGGAACATGTACATATGCATCACATCCAAATATCCTCATATGTGAAAGATATGGTTTCTTACCAGTCCATACCTCATGTGTCGTCTTATCCTCCAACGCTAATGGAGGTGATCTATTAACTAGGTAACATGCAATATCCACTGCCTCTGCCCAAAATTTGTATCCTAATCGGACACCACTGAGCATGCGTCTTCCCTTTTCCATCAATGTCATGTTCATTATTTCTACAACTCTATTTTGTTGAGGTGTGTAGGGAGTAGTCTTTTGTCGTGTTCTACCACACTTCCTACATAGCTCTTCTAATTCCTTCTCGCAGAACTCTCCACCATTAAATATATCCATCTATTCCTTGAGAAGTGATCTATAAATGAGACACAGTATACAGACTTACCCAGTGATGGAACTGAAACATGTCCAAAAACATCACTATGCACAAGTTCTAATATCCCCTTCACCCTCTTAGCACCAGAGGGGAAACTCACCCGATTTTGCTTCCCATATACACAATGTTCATAGAAATCAGAATCCATAGAGAAATTAGACATACCTTTTGCCATACCATTAACATGTAGTATTTGAAGGCCCTTCTCTCCAATATGTCCAAGCCTTTGATGCCATATCATGTTCTTTTCTCTAGAGACAACTAGATTCTATGCTCCACTTTCAAGAACCAAAGAACTATTGTGCCCATCAATAATAGTGCTACCCAAAAGCTTGTATAGAGTTCCAATATGAATTCCCTACATCAATACCAGTGATCCCCGAACAATCTTGTAGGTATATTTCTCGCACACAATTTTTTCACCAACATCGTCCATCTTGCTTACTGAAATTAGATTTCTGGCCAATGTAAGAATATGCAGAACACCTAGAAGTGTTCTAATCCTTCCACCTTGCAATTTTAGCTTGAATTTTCCATGTCGAATGATTATGGCCTTCCTGTCATCCCCTAATAAGACATCACCACCATCATATTTCTCATACTCGCAGAACCACTCCCTATGGGGAGCGAAATTAAAAGATGCATGTGATTCAGTCAACCATGCCTCATGATCTACATGTGTACTTGAAGAAGAAGCCAAGTACAGATATCCACCTTCATCTGAGGTGGTTTTCACCTTTGGAGAAGGAGCATCATCAGATCCTTTTCCTTTCTCAGGAGCTTTAGATCTACAATCCTTTTTGTAGTACCATTCCTTTCCGCATTTCTAGCACACCCTTATAGGTTTTCCTAGATATTTATATCTCCCTCTAGATTTAGATCTCTCACTCGATGACTTATTTTTATTTATGTTATGGAACTGTCTTCATGCAGAAAATGCATCTCTATTTTGGCTTTCCATATTTTTACGTCTCATCTCCTCCGACAACAAGGATGAGACTATTTCATCAAACTTCAAGGTAGTTGTATTGCTACCTATTTCAACAACCATACTATCCCACGAATCTGGTAGAGAACACAACAAATTGATGCACTTATCTGCATCTGAATTTTTTATATCAACTGATAATAACTGGTTTACCACAGTATTAAAGGCGTTTATATGCTCTATCACTAAGTCTTTATCCTTCATCCTTAGGCTATACAATTTTTTCGTAACGAACAATTTGTTCACGAGAGACTTATATTGTTAGAAAGTCTCTAACTTGACCCACAAATCCTTTGTCATAGCTTCCCTTGATACATTCAACAATACTAAATCTAAGATACATGACTATATTGTGCCCTTTGCCTTCTGATCCAACTTTGCCTAGTATTCTGCTGACATTGTCGTTGGTTTAGTACTCAGATATACCAGGATCTACTGATATTTATCCAACAACAGATCCTCTATCTTAAGCTTCCACAACTCAAAATTATGACTATTAAATTTCTCGATCGCTATATTTCCACTACTTGCCATATTCTTTCACTGCAAGAATCGATCACACAGATCTCCCACTGAACAGGGTCTACCACAGGCCCGAGAAAAACCCCTCAGTAGCAAAGGCGTTCCCTTGAAGTTGAAAAATCTTTGACACCAAATGTAGGTTTTAACCCTATACAAAAGTTACCTACAAACAAATTCTTAAAAAACATAAAATATACATTGACGAGAACATAAAACAAATATACACAGAGATTTTCCCCTGGATCCCAAAACCAGGACTACCAGATTTATTTTTCATTATATTCCTTTCAATTTTATAATGCATATATATACATGTCGAAGCATTCATAAACCTCAATCCATGAACCCTAGATTAGAACATAACCGTAGTTCCCTTGATCGTATCTACAAAATACCATGGGCATAAAACCATCATGCCCAAAACCATGTGCAAAACCCATGCACAAAACCATAGGTAGGTTTGCCCACCTAATATAGGGTCCAATTTGTTTTTCCTGAGGTGCTGCCTTGAACCCCATGCAAGGGGGCTACTGCCACCCATGTTGCATCTGATGCAACAAACATGGCGAAGCACATGCGACTAGTCATGGAACGAATATAATACACACCCAACACTCTATTTGTTGAAACATTCTCGAATCTAAAAGAAGACGAATTAGGGAGCATTAGCTTCCACCCTCCATATCATCAGGGAGTCGCATATCTCAACCCCATATCAAGAAATATGATATCCAAACACACAGGGGAGAACATATCAACCATGGAATCACATCAGGGAGCTCATTCTCAACTCGGAACCATAGAAGGTAGCAAATCTCAACCCAATCCTATAGCCTGTTGATCTTCCCATCAATGACCCTCAAGAGTCATGAGGTAGAAAACCTGCATCATAATCAACTTGGATTGTACACACCAAGTACACTCTCAACTAGTTGGCCAAATAGGGAGCAATTTTCCCAATAAGCTTGGCTTGTGGGTATGATGCCAACTGGGGTATAATATGCATAGACCAGATAAGGGAGAAACATCTCCAACCCTATGGGTGGATAGGGGAGAAACATCTCCAACCCTATGGGTAACAGATAGGGGTAATACCTTATTTTCAGAGATCCCTCAACCCCAAGAGCCTTCTATCTCAATTCCTCACCCTGGGAGCTCAATAAAGGGGAAGAGATGGCTCAGTGTCGATCAGCGACCCTTTATCAAGAGGGGTCACATCCATCAGTCCGAGCTACTCTCTGAAGACCAAGAAATTCCCTTTCAGCAGCGCCTTGGTGAGAATATCTACAATATGCTCATATGTTGATATGTGATGGAGTCTAACAACTCCTCTTTGCACCATGTCTCAAATGAAGAGATATCATATCTCTATGTGCTTGGAATCGTCATGAAATACAAGATTCTTTAGCAAACAGATCCCACTCTTGTTGTCACAATATATGATTATAGTGTCTAGGACTTGCTCAAATAGCTCTCCGAAGAGCTTCCTTAGCCAAACAGCTTCACAACTAGCCACGCTAGCAGCAATATATTTTACCTCGAGGGTACTCAAAGCTATGTCATTCTCCTTCTGATTCCTTCTCATCCAAGATATCATGGAAGATCTAAGACTAAAACAACATCCAAATGTACTCTTCCTGTCGATACCGTTTTCCGCCCAGTCATCATTGATGTATCCATGAAGTAAAAAATCTCCAAAAAATATCTCTGACCAAGTGTGATTGTCCCATGCAAATATCTCAACATGTGCTTGGCAGCGATATAACGTTCATGGATAGGCTCGGTCATGATTGACTCAACATATTCATTGCATAGCATATGTCTAGATGGGAGTTCAGAAGGAATGTCAGAGCCCCAATCAATTGTCTATACTCAGATGGATTTTCTAGATCCGGTCCTGCAAGTTCTCCACATAACTTCTTGAAGTTATTTTCCATGGGTGTGGCCATCGACTTGCATTCTATCATTCCAAATCTTTCTAACAAGTTCACAACATATTTTTCTCATGAAATGAAAATCTCACCAGGTCTTTGCCACACCTCAAGGCCTAAAAAGTAGTGCATGAATCCAAGGTCCTTCATCTCGAATTCAAAGTCTAGCTCCATCTTACACTCGATCATCCGAGCCTCACTACCTGTCAAGAATAGATTGTCAACCTATAAAACCAAAATCAATGACATACCTTGGATTGCCTTGAAGTAGAGGTTGGGATCAACATTGCTTCTTGTGAATCCCAACTTCATCAAATAACTATCTATGCAGGCATACCATGCTCTAGGAGCTTGCTTCAAACCATACAATGCCTTCTTCAACCTACAAACATGTGTATTTTGCTCCTCTACTTCAAATCCATGTTGTTCCTCAACATACACTTCTTCTTGTAGCATGCCATGGAGGAATGCAGTCTTTACATCCATTTGATGAAGAGTCCATCCTTGACTTGCAGAAAGGGTTATTATTGAATAAATGGTTGTGTATCAAGCCACATGTGCAAATATATCATCATAATATTCTCCCCCTTTCTATGATTATCCTCGATCCAAAAGCCTTGCCTTGTATTTCTCAATGCTACCGTAAATTCCATGCTTGATATTGAATAGCCACTTTGAAGTCACCACAAATTTCCGCTTCGGTCTCAGCACAACATCCCATACATAATTTTTCATAATTGATTCATACTCCTGAGCCATAAAATCTTCCCAAACTTGTTATTTAACGACTTCTTCGAATGTGGAAGATTCGGCTTGAATCATAGTGCTCATGGCTACAACATGTACCCGGTACTTGCATGGATTCTTCCTTTCTCTAAATGATCTTCAAACGAGAACATGTCTCTCAGGATCTTGTAGAGTGTCACAGAGCCAAAGTGTTATATTCCTAGTAGGAGGATCACTTGGAGGAGGACTTAATGTATCCATAGGTTCCATGGGATCATCAAAAATATTTGTCTCAGACTCGAGCACTGAAGGACAATCTAGAATATCCCTGTCAACATTCCTCTTCTCGGGAGTGTTAGCACTCCGTAATTTTTTACGTTGTGGAAAAAATCACAGAGGTAACCACATAACCACTTTGGAAAATGGGAATCTAGCCCTTCCAGTTTTAGAGAGGGATCTCTCTTTATGATTTAGCTTTGTTTGAATAAAGGTATTAGGCTAGCTATTAAGTTTAGGTTTGGGTTTCTTGTGTTGTTGGGTTGAAAATGGGAAGAAAGGCCATTGGGCAAATGGAGTCACAGGTTTGGGAAGATCAAATACACAGTTTAGAGGCTAAACTTATAGGGCGGGTTAGGTAAATTGATTGGATTGTTTAAGATTTATGGTGTGAAGGAGAGGAAAAGGTTTAGAAACCTTATTAAAAAACAGAGTAGTGAAGAATTATGATTTTAATCTTCGGTGGAAAACATAAAAATTATTCTAAGCCAGAGATAGAGTGTACATTCAAACAAATTATGTTCTTTAACTTATTAGAATAATTCAGATTTTAGAATCACCTATGAGAATGAAAAGAAAACAAATTGACAAAGAGAGATACACTTCACCAATAAAAATGACACAATGATCGTGTAATGATTGCACTGTATTACTAAAATTTTTATCAGTGGTGGCTTTGTGAGCCGCTTTACAATACAAGTCCTTTTCTTCAAACGATTCCCAACCCTTCATACTTTGAATTATGAAGTACTTATAGAAAATATTAAAAAATATCTTGATTATAAATATCAATATAGGATCCTAAAAATATCTAAAAACTAATTACAAAAGTAGTACACAAATTTAGGAATTTTTGAACTGTTGGAATCGCTGGCCCTATTGTTGAGGATGATTGTTGATGACTAAGCCTCCAAATTTGCTGTGTTGTTTGCCTTGCTATAAAAGATAAAAATTACTCATGTAATTCACACACCTTGTCCCATCTGTCCTCACTTGGGATAGAAAATTAACTAATTTTCTATAGGCCTCATCGACATTTGTGTACTTCTGGAAAGTTGGTTTGATGATGAACAAATTTTTGAGCTCATGACTGATGAACAAGTCGAAATCTAAGGCCTCCAGGAATGCTTTCCCTATTATATGTCCCTTTATACTTGAAAATATTGACTTGTCTTGGTAAATAGTGCATAGTCTATCATGGTACTTTGTTAAGCTCATGAGTTTATCTTCCCTACCATTCAGTCCTGGTAGACCTTTCCTGTTTAGTACCTGCATCTTCCTATGAAACCTTTGTATGCTAGTTTCTAGACTTTGACATTTATTGTCAAGTTGTAGCACAAGGTTCCTTTTAATGTGCATCCTCCTCACTTCTAGAATAGTCTTCCTCCTATATTGAATTCCCAGCTGCTCTAATTCTTCTCTGTTTTTGGAATTCAATAATTTAATAAGTGTTGTTGCTTCCCCAGGTTTTTGTCCTAAGTCTATTTCGATTTGTCTTATTACCTCTTTGGACCTCTATATTAATTCTTGTTTCTCGAAAATAATCTGTATGGAAGGCCATATTTTTGTGATGGCTTCACTGATTTATGTCCATGTATTTTGTCTAGCTTGGGCTAGATTTTGAGCCATAACTGATTCATTTTGCAACTATTCAATTTTTAGATTAAGCTAATGGGTTTTCTACAACTCTGCCACATAAAAATTGTCAGTTTTTAATTTATTTTATGACAATGTCTTAAGTTGAGCTTTTAACTTATCAATATCTAGTCCTAAAGGGACAGATCGTCCATGGCTTTAACAAGTTCACTTGCAGAATCTGATGTTTGTGCTAGTGCTAAAGTTGATGTAGATGCTCCTAGGGTTATGGTCACTAAACTTGGGACTGTTGTAAGTGGAGCTATGGCTAACTATGTTGTTTTCTCTTTTTCTTTGAGCAGTTTCTCTAGTTCTACTTCCATGTCCCAGATCTAGTTGGTTTGCTCAATCACTATTCAGAATATATCCTCTTTCTTCTTTTCCATCTCTTTGAATTCCTTAGCCTGTGTGGTAGGCAATTTTAGTTTCTTCCTCAATGTTGCTATATCAACATCCTTTCTTTTCATCGACTCTTTTGCTTCCTTTACATCTTTGGGACTATATCCCAATTTGATCACCAAGTCTTCTAGTGACTTGATACTGGTGTCCTTGGCTAAGGATGAAATCCTTTCCAACCTTAGTTGTGACCGTGTGTTGTTTAATGATACCTGCAATCTAGAAGTAGATATGGAAGCATTAGTTAGCATAGAATACATCATTTCACTGGTTTGTTTGTGCATGTCCACTTGATCTGTTGGATGAGTTTGTTATGTATCAAAATTGAACACAAATTCTTTATAATTTGTTGGTGTCCTTGGGGCTGGAACATTAGCTTCAAGGATTGCAATTTTCATTTTTCCATTTTCTATATCGAATGTTGAAAGGAGCCCGTGCTATGATGTAGTTGTCTGCTTCCAAAATTATGTGTAGGTTGTGGCTTTTAGCATCTCAATCCTCTTTTTGATTTCCCTGTACTTGGAAAAAAGATTAGGCTCAACATTGTCTTGAGCCAAGTCAATTTTTTGGGGTGTTTCTGGAGGATCTTGTGAAACAAATGAATATGGAGAGCCTCCAAAAATGTCCTCTTGTCTTGTACTTGCAAAAATGTCTTTTGATGTGGTTGAAACATATTTACCTATCATGAGTATAGTAGTGTTCTCTTCATCCCCTTGCATAAAAAATGTTGGTGAATTATTTTTAGGCTTCTTTGTATAGATTATCAATTGTTTGGCTTCAATATCTGTCACTAGAGAATACTCTTCTTCTATGGGTCATTTATCATGCCTTTCTTGAGGTGTAGGAGCATTAGAGGTTGTTGTTGATATGATCTACTACTCAGCTTCCTACAAGGTTTTCTCCTCCCGTTGATATTTGTTCACAAATTTCTTGATCTCTGGACGAAGAGTATGGGTGTAGGGAGTAGTATTTTTCTCCACCCTTACCTTCGAAATTATACCAAAAGGGTCATAAGACCAAATAAATCTTAATTTGAAATTTAATTTCTTCAACAAAAAATCAACTTCTTTATTAGTTGTTCTAGTATTGCACACAAAAGGTCCAACCTGTGCTTTGATTTTAAATTGTGCCTTCTTCTTATCTGCCACAAAATGTAGTTCTTCTTTTTCTGATGTATTCCAATGAGAATAGTCTCATGGGAACAAATTTGGGCATCTTATAGGGTGTAAATTCACACCCATAGAATCTTATCTCGGTATAGTTTTGCTATAAATACTAGTCACTTCTCTTCACCTGGTCACTAAGATGCATAACCTTTTTAATATCTACTCCTATCTTAGGCTCCAAATCATTATGTAGAAGACAAAGAACTGTATAGATAAACTTATCAACATGGTTTGTGAAAGTAAACTTTGTGGATATTTTCCTAACCAGAGAGGTCCAATGTATGACTGATTGAGAACTACCCTGATCATCCAACTTCTGCAAAGTAAATGGAAACTTGTCTAATTGATGATAAATAAACATGTATTAAACTAAAACAACAGAATATTTGAAATCTCCCTCTGTAGGAAACTTTATGAATTGATCATGCATTGCATCTGCAATAAATATATTGTAATTAAAGATAACAGGTTTCTCACTAGTGGTAAAAATTGACAAGAAGCCAACAATGGCCTCATCAACCCACTGATAAGAGTGATAACTAAGTAGGTACGAGATGATGCTAATTATTTTCTTGGTTACCTCAGGGAACATAGAAGAGGAATATGGAGGGTTTTCTTTAGGTAATTGGGCATCTTCAGGAAGAAAGATTTCAAATATTTTAGCTCTTTATGGGAAGGTTAAATTCTTGTAGAGCTTTGTGAGAGAGTCTATTGATAGTGGCTTGGAAGACTATGGAATGATTACTTGGAGGGTACATAGCTCAATGACACCAGGATACTATCTCAGGAAAAAGATGGGTTTGTGGGAACATGAATTGAGGGAGGGTAAACTCTCATAGATTCAATTCATCGCTCTGATCTAAGAATTTCTT
The DNA here is from genome assembly GCA_000404065.3 of Pinus taeda. Lineage (NCBI taxonomy): Eukaryota > Viridiplantae > Streptophyta > Pinopsida > Pinales > Pinaceae > Pinus > Pinus taeda. Next base: position 5,523 of record APFE030649095.1, on the reverse strand, counting down.
CTTCAACCAGTTGTGAATTTCAAACAAGTCAAATTCGCAGTTTGTCTTAGTGATTTTATATTGTAGATCGACTAAGGGTAGATGATCTAGGTTAATAAGAGGGGGTAACATGGGATTTTCCTCTGGTTTCTTTCCCTTGTCTTTAGGAGTTCTACTTTTAGGAGGCATTGTTGATTTTTGGAAGCAAAGGCAGAGGGAGAACTACACTAGTGTCATGCGGAAAGAGTTATTTTTGCTGACAAAACTAACCTCCCTAGGAGTCTAAGACTCTCTAGTGACAAACAAGACAATTAAGAGCAATCCTTCTCTAAACATACATTATTCTACGAGAAACCAAGTGTTTTTCGATCCTACCTCAAGTCCAATGCTTGTTGCAGCAGTCTAGCTTCATCGATCTAGATGAGCTCCTCCTTCACTTTGAAACCTGCATACACTGACAATCAAACGATTACATAACACCTGAATATTCCATAAAACAAAGCATATTCAACATATAGACCAAGGAGTATATGAAAATTCATTTAACAACAAATCATTGAGAAGAATGGACTTATTTGTATTAAGGAAACAAAAAAGGAACCATTACAACCTGAGCCTTGGTGTTGTGCAAGCTCCTCCCAGGGTCCAACAAGAGATTTCCTCTCCTTTGACAAGCTCACCCACTTCCAATATGGCAACAAGAAAGGATGGTAATCTCTCCTCACAAGTTAACAATGGAAGTCCTAATTCCAAGCATTTACCCTTTAGAATGTTCAGCTTTCAACCACCCCTCCTTTGGCCCAAGGCCTGTATTTATAGTATTCTAGAGGAAGTTATTCAGTTCCAACATCAATGGGATACTCCCTCTTTTGGATGGGGTAGCTCCTCTCTTGATGGGATTAGTTCCTCTATCATAGGGGTGCATGAACCATCTGGAGGCGCTCAATACACGTCAAACACTCTTCTAGAAGGCTCTAGAAGTGACCACAAGTAACTTTTTAGAGATGAAACTCGCG